>JAQFYM010000173.1:0-106978 GCA_034694785.1 Agrenia bidenticulata | reverse complement strand
ACAAGTTTAAGGCTGCGTTATACTAAGGTTAAATTCAAATGGCCATCGGCCATCCACTGTTAGACACTAAATGATTATGCTTTCGAAAAAATAGCCCTTCACCTTCAATAAAGTTCAGCTCCATTTCTTCTTTATGTGCATGAGTAGCTGGAATTTCAACGTTTTTTACTGCTACCCTTCCCCCCACCTTATAACTTTTTACCTATAGGATTTTTTTTAAAGTAGAAATTTAAAAAATTTGGACCCTCCATAATAAATTTGTGTGCCTATTTCAAATGAGTCAAAACTAATTAATTAGATGGTTAACAACGTTGTTAATTCTAATTAAAAAACAAAACCCATTTCACAACTTTTCAAACAGTCTTTTCCCACCGCATTCTGTCGGTGACTTTTGCATGAAAACTTTGTAACCACCGCGAATTAATAATTTTCTATTTAATTGGAATTCAAGAAATTGCAACTTAAGTGTTTTCGTTGATTCGTCCCAAACTTTTATTACGAATTCGTAATTTTAACAAAGGATTTAAGTTATAATCATCATCACCAACAAGGGTAGCATGTATAAGATAACATATGCGACAATAACTTTGCAAAGATTGAATTTTCTATTTAGTTTGAATTTTAATTTATTTCTCCTAAACCTAAATTCTATATCGTTGATTTCTAAACTATAAGCTTCTATCATCCCCACTGAAGGTAGATAACAAAGTTCAGATTGATAGCTCCAAGTAAGTGTTTACAAGAAATGTCGTTTATCGAGAGATTTTCAGAATGTAAACTACCAGCGGTGGCTCAAGACAAATGTACCGCCCGTGCTTTCGAAAGAAAGCCCGTGGGGCAACATTCAGAGGGGGGTCCAGGTCCCTTGGCTTGGGTGAATCTCATTATCTTACCGATTTTCGAAGCTTTATAATATTATTAAAATGCCTAAATTTAGTATAATTGTCTAGGTGTAAGTTCTACTTAATGAACTGGAATGTTTTTAAAATAAATGCATTTATACATAGTACCCCTGCTAAAGGCCCTTCGGGCCTGAGATCAGCTAGTTTTGTAATATAATGCTCTACTACTAGAACTGGATTTGTTTAACCAATGGACTGCTGTGATTTAAAACAGTTGTACGGAGATTGGTTGTCCATAAGGGTGGGAGACTCATACTGACGTTTCTCTCTGGTCGGGTTGTGTTGTTGGTTGAGCTATTCGGAATGCCGTTGGTTCTCTCTGCATTCTGCATGTTATGCTGGAGAGAGAAGTTGAGAAAGTACTTTTAAATTTCACTGATTTAATTGGTTGTATTTGACTAATTTTAAATTGTACTATTTATACTTGGATATCATTAAGTTTTGACATACTTAAGTTTTACAGTATTAAATTATCCTATTTTTGTGTGGGAGTCAAGTGTTGGTTGACATGATAATAGTCATAATGCCAAGGAAGGATAAATGTCGGAGGTGGACATTGTGTTCGGTAGTTTTTGTATTTTCTTGCATTTCCCTTACCGTTGGACTGGAACCGTTCCCATCGTTCACGATGAGTGAACTTACGGCACGGATTGAGAAAGGGAGAGAGGAAATCAGTAAACTCCGAGAAAGAGCTGCTGTACCTCGGGGTTTGGAGGATTTTAATTTTCTTAATAATATTTTACGCATAATCAGGTTGGTGAGGGTCATTTATATTTGTATTGTATAGGATCGTGTTGGAAATCGGCTTTGGAAGATCTGCAAGTATCTTGTAAGGGAATGGAACAAGAAGGGCATGGTCGATTGGCTTTGAAGTTTACAACTTGCTATAATGAAATGTTTGGGTTCCCCACGTTCATTTGTGAGCGATACACGCCTCTGTCACAATGCATGAAGAATTTGGATGTTGACACCAAGGCTACGTTTAGAGACTTTTTCTTACACACCCAGGACATGTGCTATTTTATTGAACACCAAATGTGGCAAGAAAAAACAAGTGAAGCTGTGAATGAGTAAGAATTTTTAATAACTTGGTTGGAATAAAATATGCTCTTATTACGGTATGAATATTTGCAAGGTTGAGAAATGAATGTATGTATTGTTGATTATTTTGTTGTTTGCGTTTAAGAGTGACAAATGCGGTTGTTGATGTGACCAAGAATCTTGAAGACGCGAAAGAAACACAAAGCAGCATCTTACAGTCTCAGCAAGAATCTTTGAAAGTACAGTCGAACATTATCAAAGATAATACACTGCTGTATGGCATGGTAATGAATGTAAAAGAAGTGTTTCAAGATGTTCAGTGAGTTACATTTGATTTTTGAGCTTGATTTGGAGTTTACATATAAATCAATGTTTCCGAATATTTTAATCTTTGCATCTAAATTTTTTAAGGGATTCAGCGTTGGAGCAACGTCAAGTTTTTGTTGAAATTTTTGACAAGCTGTCAAGAATGCAGACATTGGTTTCATGGATCCAAGGAGAAATGTCACTTCTTGACATGATGGGATTCTACTTTGCATGCATAATATTTGGGTTCTTTGGAACTGCATCTGAAAGGACGCAGAAAGCACGATTTTGGATTGTAATCTTGATGATCTGTTCACTTGGACTAGAGCGACTTTTTTTCAATCACTTGACGAAAAATACTAATATGGTCCCTGTGAGTAACATTTAAGTTTATTATTAATGGTTTGCTTATTGACTAATGAGTTTTGTTTGTTTGTTCAGGAAGCCATTCAAGAATGGATCTGGGTTCTTCGTCGAATCGCAGCTGTTATGGGAGTATTCATTATAGTGTCTACAGCCGCTTACTATCGTGATCCTCAAACGTTTCAAAACGATATGTTGGCTGAGTTGAATCGAAATATGAGCATGGTCATGTCTTACATAGAAGGTAAGCAACTATTCTATTTATCTTGCATTGACAAGATTGATTCTTCTGTGTATTTTTATTAACTTTTATTTACAGAAAAAAGAAGAATAAACCCGGTTACGACGAAAGCAGTTGACAGAAATTACGAACCTGGTGTAGTAATGAGTGGACAAGAAAATTTCGAGCTTTCTGATTCTGATACTTTCTCTAACTACTCGAACGATTCTGACACTGATGTTATGGAATTTTCTGAGCCCCAAACATCACAACCAAAATCAAGTCCTTACAATGATGAAAATCAAATTCCAGAGACTGACCCCATCGTAACGGACCATCTTTATCAGCACATCACCAAACGAATTGCCGCCAGCCCTCTTCGGGAGCTGTCTGTAGATAGATCCACGGTGAGAATTTTTTTCTCACTTTAATTCTCAATAAATTTTCAGAGAGCTTAATAAAATTAGTGTCTGTATATATCAAATTGTTATTTGAACTGCAGGCTAATCATAGTTACAATTTGAGGACTAGAAAACCTTCAGAATCACGAGATACGTCATTTCTTCAAGTTGAATCCCCAACTGAGTTTGCAAAGAAGATTAAGAAATCTAATGTGAAGCCACCAACCTTACGAACCAACCAATATTATTCTTCTGATGACGAATAGACTCGGGAATACTATTTTGCATACAGGCAACAGGATTACGAGCATCGTGGTCATCTAACAGGACAACTATGTAATTTTACGGCTGGTCCACACAAGATTGAATATTTTACGGTTACCTATAATTAGACATAACCAGTATCTGTCTTCTTTCAATTATCGAGGCCTTAATCTCGACTACTTTTAAGAAAAGCCATACCATAGCCATTCATATTTTTTTTTGTTTCACGGAAATGGAAAGTATGTAATTTTAATAACACTGTTAGTTATCTTCCAACAGTTCCAACCATGAATGTCTTTCAATTCCACTTTAGTTAATATTACAATGGGTACAGTACTTAAATATGATTTTACTAAATAATTATTCTGTGAAACGTGTTAACGCATTTATTTAAATCAAAAAATAGCTTCAGAATAATAATAACCATTCAGACATTAAATACTCAGCCATCAGCAGAGGTAATGTACCCTATATATATTTTAATTGCCGTGGCGAAATCGAATGGTCTGATGATATTCTTGATCCCTAATAATAAAAACAAAGAAAATAAAAAATTTCTAACGACTTTAATTCCATTAATTTTTAAGGCAGTTAAAATTGAGTACGTAGCTAAACTGAACTGCTGAAGATTTTTCTTCAATGGTCAACTACGCTTAATTCAGTAATTGTTAAACTTTATGATGATAAAACAGAACAATATTCTAGAGTAGCATTTTTCGGAAAATTTATTGAGTGCTTCAAACAATATGATTATATTCCAATAGAAGATAATCTTGCACGACTATTTAAGATTCTGTGGCGATGACCCTCACATTGTCTAAGCCAGTCATACCAACCATCATTATCTTATGCAATCGATCTATTCTACCACACTAACGATCATTGGCAGAATCACTACTGCGATTTACAATAGGGTAATCAATATCAGTTAATATCTTTCAGCTAACAATAAGATTTCATTTGATACCACAAAACTTAAGAATGCTGCCTCGTCGCTGTAATCATACCATTGAAATAGCACTTATAAATTGAAAAAATATGCATTCTTATAAATCACCTCATATAACACAAAAATAATTGCTGAATGAAAATAATCGTTAAAAATTCGATCGTGATAATACGAAACAAAATCAGATGTTGGCACCGGTGGAAAAGAAGGGAAAGGCACCGAACTGAGTATTAATGGGAGTTTTTGGAGAAGAACACATGTAGAGAAAATCCTCAGACTGAAGGTGAGTCCGATTCAACATGGGTTCGGATTCAGAACGATGAATCTTTGGCAATGAATTCAGCAGGCTCTCCAATGAAGTAAGAATCTACGTGGAATCCAAGAAGAAGAGGTCAATTTATGTAACTAGTCGCATGAAGCATCTCTGTAATTATTCAAGAATTATTCAAGAATAAAATATGCAGCTTACTTGTCTAAATAAGGGTCTATCATCTCGGACAAACTTAATACAGTCTTCCAAGAGTCGTTTTAGGGCCTTAGGAGTATCAGACCTCATATGACTTAGATCAGGACGTAAGAAGCCTCGTCCAACCATGAAAAGTATCTGAAATCAGAAGAAAAATTTATATAAACTTATTTCTACTTCACTATAAAAACGGAAGGGATGGGTACAGTACCTGGTCTTTGTTACTGATGCTCGAATACGGAAGCTGCCCCGATAATAGTTCGAACAGCACAACTCCAAATGCATACACATCCGACTGAAATGTGTATGGATTTTCATCTTGCATTCTTATCACTTCCGGTGCCATCCATAAAATCGATCCTGTTGCCGTTGCCAAGAAAAAAGTATTATTAACGTATTTATTAAAAAAAATATATATTTAATCAGCTTTCTGAACTGTCTTTACCTGATGGCTGCTGCTGTTGATGGGCCCCCGACCATCTAGTTTTGACAGTAGCTAGCCCAAAATCACCAATTTTGACTGTAAAATCGTCATGCAGAAAGATATTGTTGCTCTTTAAGTCTCGATGAATAATATTTTTAGCATGTAGATAGCTGTTGACAAAAAAAATGCATTTAATAAATTTATTAAATATCAAGGTATTTGAAAGATGAGTTTTTTTGGTTGAAAAATTCTTACTCCATTCCCTGCGCAGTTTGTCTTCCAATTTCTATTAGAGTCAGAAGGGGAAACTTGGTCTCAGAAACGTGAATGTGCTTATACAGTGACGAGCCTTCACACCATTGTGTCACAATGGCTAACTGAGGCTTGCTAACACATCCCATGAATAGGAGAATATTAACATGTCTGAAAAAGACAAATTTAATCTGAGTTTCTGAATATAATTAGAAGTTCGTGATACAGTATTTTAAAAGATTAATACCTTGTCTTTCTAAGGACGGCAACTTCGTTTTTGAAAGCTTGAAGCTGAGCAGGGGTAGGATCCTTCACATTTAATGTCTTCACGGCAACTGGACCATGCCAGATTCCTTTAAACACGGTCCCGAATGATCCAGATCCGATTCTATGACCAACGAGAATTTCCTCAGCTGGTATCTCCCAATCTTCTACATACTCTCGAGACGTCTTAACCTGATATACAATAGAACGTATGGTTGGAGTAGATAAAAACTAAATGATCTATCTTAATCTATTAGAACTAACCTTCTTGCTACTTTCGTCTGCAGATCGTGCCCGCGGTCGGCATGGACGTAAAGTGTTCGTTGGAGACGCCTGAGCACTATGACTTAGAGACACTTTGGTGGGACTTCCTGCTGGACTTGTAGGTCGAAGAGGAGTTCCTGCAAAGCTAGTGTACGGTCCCCCTAGTAGCAGTATATAATACTCAAATGATGATATCAAGCTTAATGAACAGTATAACTTGAACCAAACTAACGTCTTAAACATAGAAAGCTTATTTGCTTACATGCAGGACAAAACGATACAAAAATAAAACAAAATACGAACTTGGTCCCATTGTAATGTTGAAGCGGACAGCAAAAGACATTGTCCCATGGCCATGGCCACGCCGAGCTTTTTTAGTCAATGTAGGATTTGCAGCTTCAGGCGGTCCTAAATTCTCATTTCGGCCAATACTAAAGGGTAACCATTCTAAGGTAAAGAACACAAAAAACACAAAGAAATATTCAAGCGATGCAAATGCAAAAATAAATAAATATTCACAGGGGTTTGACGGGTGTACAGCTTAAACTCATGCAAAAGGTACTTAAAACAGGATCTTTCTTAATTATAATACCAATCAAAATACTAAAGTACTGTACTAACAACAAGGTTCGGCTAACCAAAATCATCTAGACAAAATACGGACATTCTATAAAAACCTTAGTCTTTGATTGTACCCATACCCGTATAAACTGTACAAAGGGTATATTTTATTTAAAAAAACAAAAAAAACAAGGCAACTCACTAGAAAACGCCAGGAAATGTGGGTTACCGTGCAGGGCAGTAGTATAGTTTCCTTTTCCCATTCTATGTAAAAACTCATCCGATATTTCAGCGGAGTGTCCAACTAGATTATAGCAAACATTTGGAGCAGAGGTGGATCGTTCTCTTTGTCCTAATGGAGGAGGATGATCTTTACGTCCGTACTGTTCCGTCTCATTTGGAGGAGACATGTCCCTCGTTGAATACAAATACGGTTCTGCACTTTGTGCTAACAATCTGATAGTTAAAAATCCACTATCAGTCCAGACTCTTGCTATACTTGTAAATATGAATAAGTTAAAATTACATTTCGTAATAGGTTCTCTCCATTCTACTGCTTTCACAAAGTGTGGGTACATTAGCAGCACATCTCTGATGAAAACGGTAACCACAAGTACGGCATTGAAAGCCTTGAAATAACAATCGTCGACAGCACTCACAGTAGGCCAAGGTAAAAAAGTTTTTGCGAACCTGGGAATATTAATTTACTTATCACAGTAAGTACCGTCTCTTGAAGGACTTACATTTTTTTAAAACAAAGCTGACTTACAAAATTATGCGAAATACTGGTCGCAATAGGAAACTTATCGAGAATGTCAACTTTGATTTCGTCCCCTTCGAGTTTAGAAATTTCGGACTCCCATGGTACGTGCATCTGTGATGAAAAAAGTTTATTAAGATAAATTGTAACACATACTTGAAATTTGTAACCTTACGGTAGGATTGGAATTTCGGAACACAGCACACATTTCAGGTGTTAACTTGCGGCGCTTCATAGCCTTTGCAAGTGCTTCTCTCACTGTTTGACCAGGTCGAATCTAAACACAGAAGTAATATCTCAATCAAATTAAGCCCAAGCAAGGCTGTTTTATATATTTTTTTAAATGTTGGTTCTAACTTGAACCGAAGTCCGTTGCTGATTAGGCAGATAGGCTCGAATGACCGATTTCAATGGTGATCTCGGTGACAATCCTTCATCTAATGAAACCGAATTTCGAAATTGTTTTTGTCATTAATACGTTATATAAATATTGGGTTTATAGTACAATCAAGTATGTAAACATTCAAAAGAATTTAAAGAATTCAATAAACATAATACTGAATTTGGATTTTACAATACATTCTCAAGATAATTTTGATTCCTCGTTATCCTCGTTAAAAATACCTGAGGTTAAAGGTTGAGCCATGAAGCTGTCTTCATTTCGATATTGCAGAGATCGAGAGGGAATCATTGGAGACGTATCTTTGCTGGAACTTAGAGCGATTTGTTCTTTTTTATCTTGCTCCTTTTTCTCCAAATCATGAAGTTTTGTGGTCAACTCCGAATATTCCTATCAAATGAAGATTTTCAGATAATATAGTGCATTCGTATACGTATCAAACTCTTAAATCAGTATTTCTCTTTACTTGCAAGTACATAGATGGGGGATCTTGAAATCCAGCGAACCGGTCGTTGAGGGCATCGATATTTTCTTTTGTTAATCGAATAACATTCTGAATGTTCCGCAACTGCAAAGGATAATACAATAAGAAATATTTCAGATTGATAATCAGAATCCAAGAACCTGGAATCTTGGCTATTTCCTTTATGGACCAATACCATCCATGTTTTTTAAATTTGGACAGATAAAACAACAATTCTTCCAAAAACGTTTGCAGATATTCGTTAAAAAAGTTGCATTTAAGAAGGACATTTTTTTCAAATTTAAAGAAGACAGTTTAATAAATAGTTTTCAAAATGACGACGTTTATTTCATTAGAGATGTTTAAATTCGCAACTTGGAGACTTACCTCTTCGAAGAAAACATCGGAAGTGGAAGGGGCTGGAGAATGATTCATGTCGCCAGTGTTAGAACGTTTATTGTCTAGAGAAAATGTTGGCACTGTTCCATTAACACCACCAGTTTCTCGAACTACTGCCATAGTACGCACTTTAGTGCTCGAGTTAGTCAATCAGAACAATTCACTTATTTATGTAACTATAAATTCGTTTGTTATCCAGTTTATATCGCTTTCTGTCACATGCATGCCAGCTAATAAACTCCTTTTGAGAAACTAAAGTACCTACAATAAAATAGTTTTCTTTTATCAACTTCTCAACACACTTCGTGTCGATAGTTCAGTTTGTTGATTACAAGCATTTGCAATCGCTACGCACTCACGACACAACTTAAACGGACGCTTGAGAAAAGTCTTTGTATTGTACTTAAAATCCAACTTTAAAACAGGTCATCGTTTGCAACGCCTAATTTCCACAATTTATCCGTTTTTAAGTCACAATTGATGCGGAACCACAGCACACAGCAGTTACTAACAGCCACTACCTATAAAAAAAGAAAACAAGTAGATTATGAGATAGATGGATAATTAAACGGTACTAATTAGTCGCTTTAAAGAAATTGATGGAGAAACATATGGGAAATTGTTATAAATTTACAGATCCAAGGTGAAGAAATAGTTGAAATTAGAAGTATGAGCAGCCCGGATGATTCTCTCCAGTTGTAGTGCCCAAAAGGTTAAAAAGTATGGATGGACTAGGAGAGATCGAGTTGTCTTGTACCTTCTCCCGTTACTACAGACAAGAAGTCCAAACGGAGTTGTAAAGGGGAGATAGATAATAAATTATCATCTGCATCTCTTGGAATGGAGATACTTCTTGGAGGAGGACGAGGTCGGCTTTGGTTTAGCAGAGGAAGGATTCGGTTCGGTTTATTCCGTCGATGGGTACAAGTGTGTATGAATTATTCGGTCTCCCAGCTCCGACAGAGCAAGTGCCCGGATCACTCACTCCAACTTCCCGACCCGACCGAACTACTCCAACATTCAAGGATAATGTGACACTAAGCCAGTCTAGGATAAGAGACAAACAACAAGAAATGATCATACAATATTGCCCACTTAATAATTCGTTTCGCATTATAATCACATAATAATATTCATAATGTCCATTGTCCTCTCTTCAGAAACACGACCCTTTCAACCTATGACCCCTAATAAAAGAGGGGGAACCAGAGGCAGGGAAAGTCTATTCAAATTCCTTCCAAAATTATTCAAAATAAAAACTTGCTCTCCTTTTACCTTTAGAAAATTTAAATCACTCTTGGATCAATCCTGAGTTCGGTTTGATTGGAATTCGGACATGGAAACTTTCCACTCCGTCAACAATCAAGGACTCTTACGATCTCATTCACCAAATAAGTGAAGTTAAACTGTTCTGAGAAAACAGTGTTCTCTGGTATGAATCTAAATAATCTTCTTGAGTTTAGTCAGCCAATGCTAAATCCTGACTATCCATCCGTCACAAAAAAGAGCCCAGACAGAAATTGAAGAATACACAATTAGGCCAGCAAATGCCAGCAATAATAGCCAACTGCAGTCTCACGAAGAAGCACCACCACCACCACAACCACCACCATCACATATATAGTGGATACTCATAATAATATTTCCTACTTACTGCCACGACAGTCTTATGTATGTGTGATGTGTCTGCACGTCTGTCTCTCTGTGTGTAGTAAATTGTAGTAAACAAGTCACTTGAATCGTTCACTTCAATGCTCCACCTTCTCTTATTCCTTTTAGACGGAACTTTCTTGGGAGAGATCCTACGTAAAAAATGCCTACCAATTTATCAGGGCGACTTACTTTAGAGAGAGCATTTCTATCAATCCAATTTACCAAACACTACCTGACGGATATCATTTCCTACCTCAACTTATCAATCATTCCCAGGGCTTATCCACGTGTTATTATCCATCCAGCATCTATGTCTATGCAGCTTGTCCCAGGCTAGAGAGAAAAAGTTAATACTGCATTGATAGGGACAGAGGACTCAAGAGGAGTTGACGGAAGATCAATGGTGGACCTTTAGGGTTATGTTTATGTATCAGGCACAAAGAGATTTTTAATGTTTGGATTCTATTATGCCAATATTAGGACAGGGACTTTTAATACAGTTGAGAGCGACTTTTTGAAACTCGATTAATTTCTGAAATAGTCTGAAATATTCTTTAAGCCTTCATCACCGATCTCATCGTGTAGATAAGATCTGATGAATAATCCCTTTGTCCTATGGGATATTCGTTCTATATATTTGATATTCGGAAAGAATAAATTGTGGATTCTTTGGATGAACAAAACTGTTCAAACGCATATAACGAAGTATAGCAGATAAACATTCCCTAATTTGACCTTTCATCCCTTCCCTTGGGTCTAGGGACAATGGGTAGTTCATGCGTTAAAAATGTATCTCCAAAATTCTCCAATGTAATATTTATTTATATTTCAAATTTAACTAAAATTTGACTGCCCTAATTTTACCTTTAACCCCTTCATCAGGGTCATGTGGTGGTCATATGCATTCTTTACTGAGATGAATTTGATAAATCGAATTATGTATCGTAATACACTGAAATAAACCATAATTTAACTTGAACTCCTAAAATATCTCCAAAGTGTACAAGCTATCATTTAACTCACAAGTGTCCCAAGTTTTTAGCCCCTGACCGCACCCCTGAGGTCAGTGGGGAATGGAGATACGTATGTATTTGGATGGAGGTAATCAAACGACGTATACCGTAACATAGAATCCTTTACTGTTTACCAGAAGGGATTTTGGACGATTTGTGAAGTTTTTGAAATATTTGATATCACAGAAGAGGTTTTGTTGATTATGCCCATCTTCGAACCTCAATTAGAGCCCCAGAAATTGTATACAAACTTTGGGGACTCTAGGTTAAACCGTACGAGTTACCATCTCGACGGATGGACAGACAGACAGGGCATTTGCATAAAGTCTCAACAATACTTAAAGATAGAGGTGCTAAAGAAGTATGTACGGATGATTGATTGATGGTTTGAAGAGAATGGCCTTAACACTTCATGAGAATATTGCAGGGCACTAAAGTGTAATTCATGAATAAAGGTTTAACTCTATTCGATACTAAAGAGGATTCCAGAGGAGCAGTTTAGCTGCGATCGGTCTCGTGTGAGGAAAAGGAAAAATTATTTCTGATTTGATTGTGATAATCTCAATAAATTGTAGCAAATGCGAACAACATATCCGGTTAAAAAAGACGAAACTATGTATCTTAGATCTTGCACAAGGAGGATCGAAGTAAAGCTAACAATTACAAATTGTAATTAAAGACATTGTTAGTTATTCCTGGAAATCTTTACTATGCTAGTTTACTGGAGATTTAGGTATTTACTTTATGAACCAAGACAATTTATTTTTTTATTTAACAACAATTCCGTCAATTTATGGAGTTAATGTTTGCAAGATAATTTGTGATTTTATAAATCCATATTATTAAATACAACATTTATGTTTTCTGCAGTTCTCTATTGTATATGATACACCTGGATTAGCAGTTTATCACAATTTAGGAAAACTAACTATAACTACAATTACTTGCCAAAAAAGTAATGACACATATTACAGTGTAGTGATAGTCCTAATATAATTAAAGCTGAAGCAGATCTCTCGGCTATTCAATGTACTGAAGAGTTTTGTATGCATTTTCGTCCTACGGAACAAAGGGAATTCTGATCGTAGATAAGCCTTGTCGAGAAAGGGTTAGTATTTGGTTCAGAAAATTCCGATTTAGTTAATCGTGCTTAAGCTGAAAACTCGAAAGTTCTTTTAGTTTCGTAGCAAGTGATGGACTCTTACAGATATGTTGTGAATACTTCATCCTTAAGTTGTTCGCCCTCTGCAGCTCTGTATCTTGTTGGGATTGAACCCATTCACGAAAAAATGATGCATCCATCTTGTATATGGGTACATTGGGTGCTGTAAGTTTTCAGAGCCTGAACCAACCATAATAAAAGTGTTATCCGCCGTTCTTAGCTTTCAGATTCCATACAAACTAAAGAGATAATCCTGTTGTTGCATTCTGAATAAGTTTGAAAGAAGGATAGGGGAAAAAAACTGAGAACTACTTGGAGTACTACACTGTTTTTGATTTTTCTCTACCCATAATGTTTATGTTATACTAAATAGCTAAGCGAAGTTAGATTAGAAGTGCCAGGCCAGGAAGGAATATGACTTGGTGATTGGGAAAGTATAAGGGGCATTGCATTGAACTGCCTACAGGATAGGAGAGATTATAATAAATTCAAGCAACTCTTTATGCATTGAATAAAAAGACACGAGAACTGGCCTATCTTGTTTCCGTATTCTTTTTGCACTACATTAAATCCAATACTCTTTTTAGTTACATACTCACTGCCACACGACAAGATTATCATTTCATCAGGTATTTAGTAATATCATCGAGAGGTATTGTGCATTATTATAGAATTGTCTCAAACAACAAGATTTGAGGAAGAACAGACTGTGAGAAACTAAAAGAGACGTGTCAGTCAGTGCCCTTACGAGCTATCTCTTTTGGGGCTCAGCATTAGTTTTTCTTAAACAATAAATGGAACGATATTATTTAGTAGAAAATCCAAAAATGTAAAAATCCAAGATTTTAGAAGCAAGTGAGAAAAACACGACGGGCTAGTCTTACTAGTGATTGTTATTGCCTGGATGTCTTAAAGAAAGTTTCATCAAGTAGTTGGAGCCCTTTGCACAGTTACTAACAATTAGTATAACCGAAAACAAAAAGTAAGTTTAATTATATTTTTCTCACAATTTTTAAGGGTTCTCCATATTTTACTTTGTATTAAATATTTTTTTGATTAGTCTGATAGATATTTGTTTGCTTAAATTCATACTTTAAAGAAAATATATCATAACTCTCTTATTTTTATGAATATTTTGTGCAGTTTAAAGTAGTTTAAGTTCACTAGTTAATCTAGTCGGGCATTTTAATGAATGTATTTATAGGCAGTAGATCTCTATATAGCTTCCCTCAATCTTATGATGCTTGTTCTAAATTCAAAATTATAATAGAATATAATAAAGTTAATTTAATTTACTGTAAATGAACTCGATATCGATAATAGCATTGTGTCCTTTATTAAGGACCTTTGTTTTTTAAAGATCATTAAGAAAAAATATGAATGGTTCATCCTATCAGTGTCATTTATGAATTAGTTTCCAGTTCTTGCACCTAAAAACGCACGACTTTTTTTAGTTTCAAGAACTTCATTGAGTTCTCTTACTAAAAGTCAATGATTAATTTTTAGTCTCTTTTTAATAAGGGAGATACATATTTTCATGGATGCCAAGTAAACAAGCATAGCCAATTGAAGAATTTACTGGACAGGCACAATCCGTATCCTTGGTTGGCCTAAATAATTGCAGAAAACAAACCTATGGCGACGGAATTGTTTATACTGAATATTTAAAGCTGTCACTTTGTATCATACATATTTATTTATTATCTTATCCTTATTTATTTACCCAAGCGGCCCTTCATTGAACGCGAAGTTTTGTACTATGTACAAACTTACGAAGTATCCCAATACTTTGTAAACTATTGGGGAAAGTTCAATTTATTTATAAAAGTAAGTTAATTAATTTAATTAGACAAGTTATGATAAAAACAATCAAACATTTTTTTTACGTTAACAAACAAGCAGTTCTAAATTTAAAGGCAAAAAACCGTTTGAATTAAAATGTTTTGAGTTAAGGCCTACAGACGACATTTAACTACAAGTGTGTTCATCAAGTGTTTCTTGCAAACGTTAGCTTTTCCTTACTAAAAAAAAGTCGAAACTCCTATAAGCTGATTAATTAGTTTTTCCTAGTTTCCTACCTCTCCTATCTATTAGATGTCCAATAGTATAGTCAGATTGAGAGTCTTCAATCGAAAAGATAAAGTAGCGACCAAGTTCCAAATAATTTCCCCGTGTTATATTTCATAGCTAGACTACAGTACACTAAAATGGCATAATTAGACAAGCATTAAAAAACTACAAAGCTATTATGTAGGAGTCGAAATATTTATTTTCTGCACTGCCACGGCCATTTTTACAGCTTCAGTTTCAGTTTTGTTGTCCAATGATATTAAATTAAAGATACTGAGAGGGAGGTTAAAATATAGTTAACTATGTAATAGCTTGGCTTATACACTCAATCGCTATTGTGATTGTTATTCAGCTGCTCACAATGATTAAATCGATTCTCTCTGGAGACTGGAAAGTAGGACTTGAAAGACTTGAATTGGTTCATATTGTGCTCAAGCTCCAATGAATTGATCGCGTCTCTAATCTGATCATTTATGTATAAAACATAATTTTCTAGGCAGTGATAGAATAACGTCAACATACGACGCGTCTTCTCACTTCTATTGAATATCATTTAGCTAAATCTGTTCTATGGATGAAACTTGGATCTGCTAACTACTGATCCCCATTGTCAAAAGTGTAGAAGTTTCAGTTTTAAGAAATTAAACGATTCAAGCCCTTTTTTAATATCTTTTGTTTTTTTTTGCTAATTTCAGACGGAGTTCGCTTCTAGATCCTCATGTGAGTTAGCTCGACTAGCATCTGTAGAATCAATACATTCACTGAAGGAAAAGTTCCTCAAAAAGCTGTTGCATCGATAAGTTGGGGCTACCTAGACTGGAAATTGAGAGTACAGTAAAAGACCAAGATCAAAGAATTAAGGATGTGGAAATTCCAATTTTGTCTACACTCTGTTACCAAGTTATTTTTTCCTAAGACGAGGACGTGGACATCCTAATAGTGAGTTTTTATCCTTTCAATTTGTTGAGTATGTAACATTAAAATTTTTAAATAATTTGGTTAGAGATAAATGACAAGTGACTGATAAACAATGACAAATGATAAATGACATTATTAGCATTTTTTATGGATACATGCAAAATTAAACTCTAAAAGAACACGATATCAAATTGTCTCTAAGTTGGGAAACTATTTGTTTACCCCAAAACTGCTTGTTTTCAAACTATTCTGAAAGTGCTCAGCAATTCCATTAAAAATACAGTCGTTTTTGAACTTATAAGTAATTTTTATTTTTATTTTTGCAGATAGCAACTACTCGTCTACAATTGCGGCATCCAAATTCAGAATTCAAGCTTTATAAATTATGAAAGTTTGAGCAAATAGCGGAAATCGTCGGACAACGGATTATCGACTCTCGTTAGACTAGATTTTTTTTGGTTTAAGGATTATTATCTGTAGTTGCCAATGATAATGCTGGTCGATTGGATATTTACGAATCCAAAACTCTTCCGTCTGAAGTGGACCCAAAAATTAGATAATTTTTGGTAGCTATTTTTTGCGTAGTGTTAAATTCTCTATTTAGAAGTTCATAGCACGGCTCAATCTCTAGTATGGAATGTTAAATTATAAAAGTATTAAAAGCTAGACAATTTGAGTTATCTTTGGGATAGACGATTAAGTAGATTAAGAGACATTTCCTACTATTTAAGTTTTAGAAGTAGTAAGTTGTAAAAGTGGCTTGCACTTTCCAGTCAATTTTTTATCAAGCCATTAGAATCAAGAGTTATAATTTCTTTGTTAAATTGTAACAAAAATTCAAATCTGTGATGGGCCCTGGAAGACGGATAATGGGCAAACTGTCCATATTGGCCGTGCTGACATTAACTTTTTTGCCAGCATCGAGACCGTCGTTTAATATATTTGGCCACACTTATGACAAACTGGATCAGAAGTATGGCTCTTTTACTGAAGAATTAAGACAGGAAATGATGGTGGAAGTCAAGAAGATGTTCTACTTTGCCTACGATGGGTACATGAAGTATGCGTTCCCTTTGGATGAGCTTGATCCCATTCATTGTGTTGGCCGTGGACCAGATCATGAAAACCCGTAAGTACTATTTGAAATCATTCTAAATTATAATCTAATTGTTTTAACTTTCATTACAAGTACATTACCCATATCATCTATTTTTATTCAGGTCCAATATCAATATCAATGATGTCCTTGGTGATTACTGTTTGACATTGGTCGATTCGTTGGATACTCTAGCAGTACTTGGAAATGTTTCAGAGTTCCATCGGGCTGTGAAGCTAGTTATAGAGCATGTGTCTTTTGATAAGGAAAATACTGTGCAAGTTTTTGAGGCAAATATTAGGTAAAATTGTAAAACTTTGAACGAAAGATTATTAAGTTTCTATAATTTTGGTATAATTTGGTTTTAATCTAGGTTGCTTGGAGGACTTCTATCTGCTCATATGCTGATGGAAGACAGTCGAAACTTATTTGGAAAAGATCTCAAGCCCCCTTGGTATGATGGTGAGCTTCTAAGGTTGGCTGACGATCTCGCATCTCGCCTTCTTCCGGCCTTTCAAAAATCTATGACTGGAATTCCTTATCCCAGGGTACATATTTAAACAACACTAAATGTGATGATGATCATTGACAGTATCTAAATATTTATTGATAATTTTTGTACTTTAAAGGTGAATCTACGGAAGGGATTTGTAGATGATGGAGCTGAGACATGTACGGCTGGAGCTGGATCATTGCTTTTGGAACTAGGAACCCTTTCAAGATTAATTGGAAACCCAATTTACGAATCTATGGCTCGGAGAGCAAACCGTGCCTTGTGGAGTGCGAGAGCAAAAACAACAGGACTATTAGGTATATGCAACCTTGGCTCATTTTTAGGATCATATTTCAAGACTATATAAATATTTACAAAAATAAAACATTTTTATGATTTATACTTTCAGGAAATGTGATAAATGCCAAAACAGGACAATGGGTAGGCAGATTAAGCGGCCTGGGTGCCGGATTGGACTCCTATTTTGAATATTTGCTCAAGTCGTACATTCTTTTTGGTGAAGAAGAGGATTATTCCATGTTCAACGAGTCATATACTGTTATTAAGCAATACCTGCGTCGTGGGTAATTTATTTAGCTTTTTTTGCACCTATAGAAAGTTTCGACATTTTAACAGCATCAAAATATTTAACTATTTATTTATTTATAACAGACGAACACATTGTAACTCGGGATATGGGGACCATCCACTGTATGTAAATGTTGACATGCATAGTGGAAACACTTATACTTACTGGATTGATGCTCTACAGGCGTCATTTCCAGCAGTTCAGGTACGTCAGCTAATTAATAATTGTGGAGGGCATTATTCTTCCAAGTTAAGTAGAATATTTAACATACTTGTGTGTTTTGTACTAAAACTGGTAGGTTTTGTTTGGTGATATCGAAGAGGCAATTTGCACTCACGCATGGCATTACAATGTATGGAAACGATATGGATTTCTGCCTGAAAGGTTTAATTGGCAACGTTTGAGTCCAGACGTTAGTTTTTACCCTCTGAGACCAGAACTGGTGGAATCAACTTATTTACTCTACAGGGTAATGACAATTGTGTTAACCGCTAGCCCAGCGTATTAATTTATTTTCAATTCTGTAAAGGTCTTTCTAATCACATAAAATTTATCTTACAGGCCACAAAAAACCCGTTTTACCTTCATGTTGGAAGGGAGGTAATTCAAAGTCTGAATGCTTATGCTAAAACGAAATGCGGATACGCCACCGTCCATGATGTTATAGATATGAGTTTAGAAGATCGAATGGAAAGTTTTTTCCTATCAGAAACTTGCAAGTATTTATACCTGGTAACAACAAATATTTTTCATAGACATATTTCCGTAACTTTTTCTAATTGATTTTTATCCCCTTCCGGTAGCTATTTGACTTGGATAATCCAGTTAATCAGCGGTTTAGTGATTATCTTTTTACGACGGAGGGACACATACTCCCTATTGGGGAAAAGCTTCGTACGAAACCTTGGGCCGAAGACGTCGTTTCTAGTCCGAAATTCGATGAAGAGGAAACATTGTTTTTCCGAGATAAAACACCTAAAATTCCACGGAATGGAACACAGCCTTCTGTAAGCTCATTCTTTCTAGTATTAATAATTCATAAGTCCTTCGACGAATTACTTATACTGAAGAGTAGAAATAGTAGAATGAAGAACTTATTTAATTATTTTTGAAAATTGCAGTGTAAAGCTGTAAACGAAGCCCGTCAATACCTACTGCCACTAAGAACGCCTTATTATCTCCAATTGACTGAATCCCTTGGACTTAAGGAATTATGATTGTTAGTTGCTGTCGGAACGGAGAATCATTAATTGCTTTATCTTCGATGCTACTTTTGTTACGTCTTGTGCTACTCGAATTTATGGGGTGTCCGTGAAAAGCTGGTCTTTTCTATCAGTCGTCTAGAACGGCTGCAATAATAACTAACTTTATTTGAAGAAATAGCTGACAGCCCACTGTTATCGTTTTCAGAATTCGTTCCAAATAAAGCACACACATAGCATATTACACTTACGCAATTAAAACTAAATGTATCATGCTGACTGAAAATTTGAGACACTATAATATTATGAAATCTCGTTCAACAGAAACTCCTCATAGCTGAGGACAAATCAGAAGTCTTGAAATACATTCAATCGAATCTAATCTGATCCATCCATCGGTTTCGTCATTTGGAAGTTTTGGAAGTTAAGAACAGAGACTTATCCAACCATTTTTTCATGCAATCGATGATTTTTTGGCCTCGGGCCGTACACCTAATATTTTCGACTAGATTTAGTTGTCTGTGATGTCCATCCGATTTATGCTAAGACTTTATAGTACTGCATATCATATCTCGTCTATCAAAGTGCCGGATTCTTTCATTTAAGTCATACATATTTGTAATATTAATTTTATTTACTATTCAAGTATTTATAAGTACGTATGTACTAGTAAGATTTAAATGTTTTCATGAGTAAGTTCACTCACGAAGGCTATATTTATCGAGATTTTTCTGGTGAGAAACGCATGTGATCCCAGCGATGCATGGATGTGTAATTAAATTCTATAATATATTTTCGTAATAATAATAGAACATCATAAGAAAAAATTAGATAATAAAATGTATTTTTACCTTCAGGGTTCCTGAGTGTTCCGAAATGCAATAAAATTAATCGACGATTTTTTGATGAATTTTTATACACAATCGATGTTCACATTTTGTAGAATATTTGCGTTCGGATATGATTGTTACTGCTAAGGTTATTATTAAATTACATTATAAATACGCAAATTTGGTTTATCTTATTACGTGGTCGTTGTTGGTCCCTAGCTTTAAAGTTTTCGTTCCTCATATTTCAACTTTGTAATTTGTACTTGAAGTAATAGAACATAGAGGAAGTCAAGTCAGTATATTTTTGTGATAAATCTATAAAATAGATAAGATCCTCATGTTAAATTATTACAATAAATTACAGATGTGAATGCAATGGGTAGTTCAGTTGTTTCGTTCTTGGTCTTTGAAAGACTACCAGAAGAAATCTGTGTGAGGGAGTATTTGCTTTCAGCTTTACTTGTCTCCATTCGAAGTCATTGATAATCGGCTGGATGTCACAATGTGGTAAAATGAGATATACTTTTGTCTAAATCTAAGTTTCATTCCATCACTCGAGCATAAATAGTAAACGTAAGCATATCAAACATCCTAAATTTTTATGCTGTCAAAATATCTTCAACGAAAAAATCCTTTGGCTTCCAAGGTAAATCTAATCGAATTATTACTTCGGAATGTAAAAAAAATTGAATTGCATAAAATTTTAAAACCATATCTAATTCGTATAAGAATTTTATAAATTAAATCAGAATTTTTGGATTCGTTTGCGCGTTTGGTAACGATGAAAATTTATTGCAGAATTGGAAGGAGATATTTGAAGACATGCATATGAATATAACTGAGTTAAAAAGATATACCTGATATTATTTTAAACTTGTAAACTATTGGCAAAGACTGTCCACCGATGTCTTTATACTGTTGAATAACATTCGGAAGAAGGCATGTGTAGACTGTAGGTCCTTTAATCTTTTAAAAAACGATAAGCAGATTTCCAGATGGTCTTTAGCTTTTGTTTACAAATATTTAGATACACGTGCTGTGAGCTGGAACTGGCTCATATTCATATTGCACATGTTAACGGAAAGCATTTATTGTATTGTGTATAGTGCATTAGTTTTTAATAATTCAGTTTGGGATCGGATTAGTCTATGTATGCATTGATTTACGACTTTATTTTCTTTCAAACATGTCGAGATTATTTTTGCCAATAGGGCTTCCTTTTAACATATCTTTGATCCGTTGACTTTTAAATTTGAGCTATAAGTGTTGCAACATTACAGATACAATGAATCAGGAAGTAAATCCGGGTGAACTAATAAAAAGGATGGATTTTTCTCTCAGTTATAAGTTATCTGTCCTTATATTTTTTCTTGTCCATGTTCTGTCAAACGTTTTGCAAGATATTGTCCTCATGACCTGTCATTATTGAACGATTACTGTTTTTGTCACTTTTAATGTTTCATAAATATATGACCAAAACCAATGGCGTAAACCAAACACTTGAAAAATCAACACGTGCCTGGCACCTGGAGTATACATGAATAAGATTCTAGCTCATTGGAATCCCTTAACAACACTACCAATTATTATTGAGGTCATGTGGGCTTCTGTTGTTAAAATCCCATTAGTTCATATTGTTTTTATTACTTCCATTCAAATTGCCTCCAACCATAAGACCATCCTTAGCACGAGTTAAGAATTAGTGTTTTATTTCAGTTAATCTTTTAATAGCTGATGGTTACGGAGCTAGTAGTAAATGAGCCATTAGGATGGAAAAATGAGAATCTGGGCCCATTTTGATGACTTGGATAGTTTAATGCCATCGTAAAGCAAATTGTCAATATTTACAAAGTAGTACTTAGCCTTTGGGATAAATACATTTTGTGGGGCATTAAGTCCTTTTTGTTGACTCTGATTGAGTGCTCTACGACAGCTTAAATATGTTTCATATGAATCTTTAAAAATAGAACAAAGTTTTGCTCGATTATTAACTGTTGGTTAAATGAACTCATTAGTCATTAGTATCACTCTAGGTGCAATTAAAACCTTTCAAGAAGTCAAAATGGGAGGTCCATGAAATGTGGTATGGTATTAGTAAGTCAAGAAGATGATTATGCACAGGGCTTCTGCATATGGTCATATTACTATAACCTAGACTTGAAGACTGACTTAAAGATTGACTAAAAGATAAGGAGATGGCTTGAAGGATAAATACTCAGTCCCATTCTTTTAATCCTTCAATACTAATTATGGTAATTGCTGATGGCACTTGCCACAACTTAACCATTACGAGAGACTTCGGGATTAAATAATGAAATGAATTTTCTAGTTTTGTAAGAAGAGTCTTAATATGCAACTACAGAGTCTCGTATTTTCGACATTTTAACTATCGATTCTTGATTCTCGTCCATCCTCGCATTTCTATTTAGGTCATTTATAGTACAGACAACGACGACGAACGATTTTATAGCAAATGCCATTAAACTAAACTGTAGCATTGAATGATATTTTGAAGCATAAACATGCACGTCTGAAGTTTTGAAGTTTTTGCAGGAATGGAATGAGACGATCGTTTATTTTAGATAAGATTGTATCATTTCAAATTTCAATCGCAGATAGAATTAGACACCTTGTTGACTTGAGAAATATTGAATCAAGTCATTAATCATTTTTATAATACTTGTTGCTCAAGTCTTAAGTTTCATTTAACAGCCATGAATCACTATGATAAACTGTGTGACAGTATGCTGTATAAAAATACCTCGAAGTCAACTTTTAACCTTATACTATATCTGTTCGTCATGCATTATGCATAGCCACGACACGACTGTCTTAGATGCCAGTTTATGAACTCAAATGTCTCTTCAACTGTTCATATCCAAAATCCAAAGTACTTCTTGGCTAATGGATAAGGATTTTTAAAAACATAACACTGCAAACAGTCCTCCTTTTTAAGTTACAGAAACCCATACAAATATAATAGGAAATGGTTTAATTCCACTTCTTCAAACAAGTTAATTATCTTTGAGATAAAGGGTTAAAAGGTTAGAGCATACACAATTTCAAATTATAATAACTCGAGCAATGCCATGCATGATAATGTTGAACATTCTCAATCCTCTCGACTTTATTTCTTGATATTAAAACCAACAAGTGATAAACCTTTAACTTTTATTGGTACTGATGTACTTTAGGGATTGTATGACTGTTTTTCCTACGATATTTTGCTTCGTTTCCTATTTGTTTTACATATAGTCTGTGTAAGTGGCAAAAAATTATGATAAGCATAAGAAATGAGTTGATGTGCAACTCCAAATTTCAAAAGAAACCATTCTTTATTGATTTGAGCCTTGGGTACACCAAGTTTTATTGAGAGGTAGCGACTGTAAAAGAAATTTGGAAAAATTACGATTTTTTCGAAAGGACTGTTAGTTTGCTAGTTGCGTGAATCTCTGTCTTTAATTTACCATAAATCTTGACCATTCGATTCCGAATTTAAATTAGGCAAACAATTTTTTTTCTTGCTAGTCAGGAATTTAGTAGACGATCTATGTTTTTGTGTTATTTGAATTTTTTTAATCACCGAGAAGATTCATTGAAGGCAGGGTTTGAAAATTTCGATCACAAGACTTACTGTCTATATACTAGGATGATTGTCTATGTTATATTTGTATTATGACTAACTTGTAACAACAAGGTCAACATTTCCATAACGGTCTGAATTTCCGGAACCTCATACTCTTCCACGTTATTCATTAAAATTGGAATAAGTTTATGCAAATATATTTAACTATTATAACTACCTACCGATCACTTATTAAATCTAATCAAACCATTTGCAGTAGAATTTAAATACATCCAAAACGTTCCTGACGCAACAAAATTCCTGAATAAGTCCAGTAAAATCAATTTCGTTTCATTGAAGCTTGGAACGATAAGATAAAACTTATAAATCCAAAGTTTGTGGATATTTTGATCAGTAAATCATTTATAAATGTTGATGCGACCCATTTCCCCATATTTCTATGTATGTGGCAGAGAAAGATCATATTTTACAAACGTTCATTGTATAAATTGTATTATTCATTCCACACACACTTCTAGCGAAAATAAAATAATTATTACTCAGATTCAGGAATACCAGTTCCTTTTAAAGAATCTGAATGCTTCGCCCTATTCCTCCTCCAGTTGTCCGTTGGCCAAAATTGCATATTGCAGAAGGAGCAGTGCAGATGTAAAAACGTGTACAAGCAAAACTGCAACAACTCGTCTTCATTTATGAGTTCACTATAAAGCCTAGGCGTCTGGGTTTCATCTCTTAATGTTCTACACAATAAATGATTCGTACTACCTAATGAAAATAAGATGATATTTCTGCCTCCCGTCTCGTCGGCGACCTCACCATAGATGGGCAAAGGCGTCGTTTTACTTACATCTGGCAATGATGCAGATTTGTACTAATCTTAAGCACAAAAATGTCCATCAGGTACAATTTCCTTTCAACGGCTATCATATATCTGCATAAAGATAAAATTCAAAACATTCCCGACCCAATATTCAAAGAAATTCAAACTAAACGGACTAAAAATAACTGAAAGGAATCTACAGTTTATTCATGAAAATACGAGCAGACTCAATCCGACCCCTTTCAACCTACCCGTCCTTCACGGCTTCACCCCCTCATTACAGCTTAACATGGAAACATATAATAACCGATTAATGATTACTCAGATCAGATCCTGCACTGAAATTAATCCCCACATGTACCCCATGAAACATTGGGGGAAAAGTTTAACAAAATCCCAAGACATTGTGCAAGGAATTGCGTACTTATGCGATTTAACTATTGACTCACTTTCAAGTGGGTCAATAGTTAAATCCAAGAAACTCCATGCAAATCTAAATGCTAAACGTTTCCCTTACTGACCTCTCCCTCTGCCTAAACACTATACGAGGGGCATGGTAAATTTCGTCCAAAACATTGGCCCCACAATAAAAATTGGATAAATGGAAATATTGTGCCCTAAATAACCCTTAAAAAGGGAGGAGCTATGGTGGATGGGGCGTGTGGTAAAAAAGGAGATGCATATTTTTTGTTTTTTTATTTGTAGTGTGTGAGTTGCTGTACTACTGCGCCTGTGAAGAGTGAGTGAATTTAAACCCAACTGATTACTACTACTAGAGAGGCCCTGAAGCTTTAGTGATAGAAATGCATACGACCCCTCTCCGCCTGGGCTTCTAACGATTCTAATAACTTTGTGGAGAAATTATCCCAATATTCCCAATACAGACTATATAGCCTCCTTTGACTTTGATCTAGACAATTAAGAACCCGACCCCTTCCTTACCACTGATAAATTATCCGTGGATTATTACAATTGGTTTAAACATCTTATTAAAATTATAAAGGTTAAAATCGTTGGAATTGCCAAGTGAGGCTCCTATCGTCTATCACTCATCACCATGGCAAATAACATATCCCTTCCCTAATAAATCCTTATTCCCAATCGTGAATGGGCTGGGTAAAGAATTTGAACAAGAAAATTTCACAGCAGTTTCAGAAATTTCCTCTCTCAGTCAACCAGCTCATCTGCCTTCTTAAACACAACAAAATTAATAAAGTTTGCATCAAATTTACAATTGGGAAAAAACAAAGAAGATCAACTCTATCCACTTGAACACAACTAGTATCTCCAAATCGTGACATAAGTTATCGTAACGTTAATAATTATTAGGACTGGACGAATCTCTTTTTCCTTATGTTTCCAACTGGATATTTCATAATATATTTGACGTTGCTACAAGTTCTATTGAAAGTGAATTGATTATTAATTGAATAGATACATTTTAACAACTTGTAAGTAAATCACAAAGATAGCGTAGAGCATTTTTTAAATAGACAAGAATTTCGAACGGCAATTTAATATTTGGCAACTGAAATCGGATAGTTTGAACTAGTTTGAAGAAATTATACAAGTCACAAGTTGGGACAAACTACCAACACAAAGAAACAGGTATTTTGCTCTCTTTTCTTCCTCAATTTTTTTGAATGTTTTGTTAAGGTATTTTATTCAAAAAGAAAACTCAAAGGCTAAAGCTAATTTGTTTGAAGAAGGTAGCATTTCCTCTCTGACAAGCTATACTAATTGTATTAGATAAGAGCATCGGTTGATGAGTTGGCCGATCTTGTAAATGAGTGAACGAGAATTTTAGGCTTTGTTGTAGACTTTAGAACTATTGAGCATTTAATTTATTTCTCAACGGTTGGGGTTTATAAATTGATAAGAGTTTATTTTATTAGTAGGATTGTAAATTGGGATGAATTGATAAATCGGTAACTTAAAAAAAACATATGATATAGTTTGGTCGTCGGGACGTTGGGACGTATCTCATCTGATTGCATTGTGCAGCCAGAGACGAGGTGACGAGACCTCCTTATTTCCAAACGTTATCATCTTTCATTTTTTTCTCACATTGCATTACAGGCTATGGTATTATGGGTTACAGGATTATTATTATTGTTCGAGACTGGAACAATAATAATAATCCTGCTTCGAGATAAGTTTCTGGGTCTGCCTGTGCCTGTTAACTTGTATTTGTTTTGTACAAAGACTTCAGACGTTTTGGGGTTATCAACAAAACAATTACAGGCATTCAATGTATTTTATTATGAAATTTAAAACCGAGGGAATTTCTTTGCAATAACAAGATAATAAAGATGATTAAGCTGGAGCGCAGGGTATTTTGGAATACTAGAAATGTATAAATGTCTCAGAAAATGATGGATATGTTCCAGTAAATTAATGGGAAGCATTTATTTTGTTTTTTTCAGTAGTGACAAAGTCTTCGAAATGAATTCTCCTGTGTCCCCGTTAAAGCCCCGGTATGGTGATCGGTTCATGCCTTCCAGAGCTGGAAATACGTGGCATCTCACCTACCCGACATCTCCGACTACATCGACGACTGTAAGTTTGATAATATATTTTTAACGACACGTTTGTCATTAGTTCATTTTTCCAATGTGTAAACGGATTGAATTGAAGTTGAATTTGAATTCTTTAGGAAACCGGAAGACCTCTAGCCCCCTATAAGAAAGCGAGAGATAATAATGAAAATAATAAGGATGGTTCTGTCGTTTATTCCTGTCTCTTAAAAAATGAAGTCCTTGGTTATCAATATGAAGATAATAAAGACATAAATCCTGCAGAAAAAAAACTAACCTCTAGTAAAAAATTATTTCATGTAAGATACTTTTTAGTTATTGTATTTAAATTTAGTTAAACAGTGGCTGATTTAAAAATGGTATTATTATTAATTTTTTTATAGTATGACACTTCCGAGCGATCTGTAGTCATTAACGAACTATGGTCTCCCTACTCTTTGTCCCCCATTAGTAATAAATCAGAAAAACTCCTACGTTCACCAAAGAAGCCCACTCGAAGGATCTCAAAGGTTCCGTTTAAGGTAAATCTAATTGCTAATTTTTCCGTTAAGTTTTCATCTTTTCATTGATAATAAGGGCTTGAACGAATGAGAACTAATGAAATTCTTCAATTAATTTTAGGTACTTGATGCTCCTGAACTCCAGGACGATTTTTACTTGAACCTAGTTGATTGGTCCTCTCAAAACGTTCTTAGCGTGGGGTTAGGAACTTGTGTCTACCTATGGTCTGCGTGTACATCGCAGGTCACGAGATTATGTGATTTAGCACAGTCTGACGATACTGTTACCTCCGTAGCTTGGAATGAAAGGGTAATTATATCAAATGTATTTGTAATAGATTTTTCGGTGTTTGAATTGTGTTTTTAACTTGTCATTTGGTTCATTTTTTGTGTTTAGGGAAGCCTAGTAGCAGTAGGAACCCAAGCAGGCTTAGTTCAAGTTTGGGATGCTGCCGCTGGAAAACAAGTAACCACTATTCATGGGCATACTGCTCGTGTTGGAGCCATTGCCTGGAATGGAGATTTGCTCTCCAGTGGTTCGAGAGACCGATTCATTAATCAGAAAGATATAAGAATTCCCCCAGCAATTCCAGAAAGGCAGCTAGTTGGCCACAGACAAGAGGTTAATTTTGCGACTATACTGATACAAAGTTTACATCTTTCTCATATCTAAATTTCTTCAATAACTGATTTCATTTTAGGTTTGTGGACTTAAATGGTCTCCGGACAATCAATTCTTAGCGTCTGGAGGAAATGACAATCGACTATATGTTTGGAACTTGCATTCAACGACACCTATTCAAAGCTATACAGAACATTTAGCAGCTGTAAAAGGTAAAGGAAATTGACATTGATTAAATTTTGTAATATTTATTGATTTGCAAACAATTTTTCTTGGCTATAGCTATTGCATGGTCTCCTCATCATCATGGATTATTGGCCAGTGGGGGTGGAACTGCAGACAGGTGTATCAGATTTTGGAATACTTTGACAGGACAACCCATGCAGTGTATTGATACCGGATCCCAAGTTTGTAATCTAGCTTGGTCAAAACATTCCTCAGAGCTGGTTAGTCTCTAAAAAATATCTTTGATTTTTATGGAAAAAGAATTGTAGGAGTCAACATTTGTTTATTTTATATAACAGGTTAGCACGCACGGATATTCTCAAAACCAGATCTTGGTATGGAAATATCCATCCTTGCAGCAAGTTGCAAAGCTGACAGGACATTCATATCGGGTTTTGTACTTGGCAATGTCTCCAGACGGTGAAGCCATTGTTACAGGAGCGGGGGACGAAACCCTTCGATTTTGGAATGTCTTCAGCAAAAACAGGTCTCAGAAGGAGAATAAGTCATCATTGAATCTATATAATAGTATAAGGTGAAGAATATGCGAATCAAATAATCACTGCCAAATACCTTAATATTTAATAAAAAGAAGTGTACTAATATAATTAACTAATAGATATTTAAATAATTGTGAATATTCGAGAATGTTTATATGGGAAATAGCGATTCAAAGGTGGAATTGAACGTTAATAATTAAGGGTATTTACGGTTAGTCAAATAGATATTTAATAATTTTTTATGTAGCTAGTTCGTAATATCTTATGTCTCAAGGGCTGACGCTTCTACAACGCTGTAGAGGAACTAGATTTTTTTCTCGGATTTAATCAATTATGTAATTATGTACTACGTAATGATGTAATGTCGATATCTCACTTTACTATGTTACCTGTTATTTTGTTAATTAGACATCGTTATTCGTTTTTCTAATTAGGCTCGTGAATTTAAGGTTACAATTAACTGACTTACTGTTGAGAGAATTTTTTAATTACATTTAGCTATTTAAAATTGGCTTTTGGTTTATACCATTTGGGAATTTAACCACTTTACAATTCTGGACCACGTCATTCAAAAATTATTCAAGCAATTAGAAAACTGTCGCTGCATATTGTGGTTGAACTAAATTCAGGAGATATGCAATCTTCAAAGCCGTCAGAGGTAGAATAATGCTCAAGTAGAACATCGATTCAAATCAGAATTCCAAATCTTCTTAGTATAAAATGCTTGATACAAAGTTAATTAATATAAAAATTTGGCTTGTATTTTTAAACGTAGCAAGCGTCTCTAGTAATCGAAATCCATTTACAATAGTGTCCAACATTTCTATTAACAGTGAGTCAAGTAAGCGTAATCCGTAAATTAATGGAAATTGTGAAGCTATGTAAATCCTGATTTCCTCTCGCATTGGACTTCTGGCAATTATTTCTGCAATGTTAAGGTACATTTTCTCTGGAGTTAAGCTTAAATTGTCAACGCTCCCCCAAAATATTCGTCGGGAACGGAGGTAAATAAATGATTATTTTTGTAAAAAAAGAAAATGTTTTGTAAATATAAGGGTTCCATAAAGTTCTTCGTATTTAAAGTTCCTTTTATAATATTACGTCGTGGGCGGTTTGTAATTATAAGTTGGAAGTAATAGTGGCGTTTAGAGAACTAAAAGAATTTTAGTTTCCGAATAAATTAAAAGTAATGATTTAGAATAAATAAAAGCTGCTTAGTCTAATTATTAAGACTATAGGAACTAATTAATCCTTGTCATGGAATTATTCTCATTTTTAGCCCGTTCGTTAGGGCCTATAGCATCGTCGTTTTCTCAGTATTAAAACTAAGAAACGCATTCAAGAACTCGTGAATTTGTTACTGCTTTTGAAGTCCATCAAGAGTTCCAAGTGGCTCAAAAGCAGCATAAGGTATATAATATTTTTGTGTCACATAAATGGTGTTTTTACTACGTAATTCTTTTTTGTTAGCTAATTTTTATTACATGTAAAAATTTCAGATTGGTAAATAACTCATAATTTAATTTCAATCTCGTTTAATCGAACCACGAAGTCACCATATTTAGTACTAATTTCTTTTAGTAGTTATAGTGAGTTTGATTAACTACACAATTTACTTTCTTGATCATAAGTAATTAATGATTGACACGCCAGTCGACAGCAGCGTATAGTCTGAAGAGACGGAAATTTTTAGGACTCATTAGGAATTACTTCCCAATTTTGATAAATTAAACAGGCATTAGTATTAATATAATCAATTACTTTACGATTTCATGCAGAAAAACGTTCAACATAAAACAGTGACGTTTATCAATGCAGTTGATAAATAAATCAACAATTGACATAAAAAAATCACAGTCAGCATTATAGACTTTAGCATATAATAAAAAATGACCAGGAAAATAAGATGACCATATCCATCAAAGTACAAAATAAATGTGATATTAACCACCAACAACCTTGATGAGATACTAGTTGGTCAACGGGTTAAAAATTACTTTCCGGTATGATTCAGTGTTTGTAAAATAATAAATTAAAAGCAATTTTGTACCATTACTAAATTAGATTGGCTGCTATGCAGAGATGTGTTAAAATGTAGCCTTTTATCACAAAATTTTATCATCGTGTCTGTTCTTGTACCAAGTGATCCAGTTCAGACGTTATGAAAAAAACTGGACTGGCAGAATTAGGTTGGTAGGCGCTATTTACTGGACCAAGCTCAGCAACACTGCTATTAGTCATAAGTTCCAATCGAGCCGTCGGTAACTTCTTTGGTAGTAGATAAAGCAGAGATATTGCAATTATGGCGTGCCAGGCACTATGGGTGTACTGAAAAAACAAATCAAGTTTGTTAATATTGCACACTTTTTGGAAGGTTCTTTCGCTTTAAAAGTCTATTTTTATACCCTGTAGTTATCTTCGGTCTCGACAAACGCAAACAAAATTAATCCACTAGCTCCAAGAAGTACACCCGGCAGGAATAATAGTACTGTCGCATGTTTTGGAATGATGATAGCTCGTCTTTTGATACTGCGGTAAATCCAGATACCAATAACGTACAAAAATCCCATAGCAAATGGGACAACAAACACCATCAATCCAGTTCGATTGTATTCAACCCCAATCGCGATTACGATACAGCCAAACATGTACAAAACAGCGTCGTATTGAGGTGGGCTACGAGCCAAAGCAATTAGTGTAACCCAGAATGCAAGAATAGAACAGAAGAAGTCACAAAATTGAAGAACCTGGAATGAAAAATAGATTGATATAAATCAAGTTGTAAGAGTTTACCAGAATCAAGAATGCGTTTGAACTAACCGAATATCTCGTTAAACAGTAGCCATAAACATCCTGATCACAGGCATGGTAAAGTGTGGATGAGATCATTGTGCAGAAGTAGATTAAAGCTTGAGTTAGCATCCTTCGTTGAAATGCCAAAAATATGGCTGGTATAAAGAACAGGTTACTGAGAGTCAGCAAAAGAGTGGTCATGATTAGAAGATATTCAGATGTTGCCTCAGAATCATCTGTACAGGCCCAGCCGCGATATCCTATTCAAGTAATTAAATGCGTCAAATCAGTCAAAACCTCTTCTTGATATGATTTAAAAAAAGGCAACTACTTACCTCCAACACAACGGCATGAAGTGTAAAAAAATTGACCCTTGTGAACCTCCTGACAATATCCATACGACCCACAGGGTGACACAGGAGTTTCATGAGTTGAATGCTTCGTCAATACACAAGGTTGAGTTCTTATGTCAATGGATACCAATGCTTCGGCAATTGAACAAGGAACAACCTCCCTAAATATTAGTTCCCGTAATTAAGTATTTAAATTTCTACAAATTCTAGTAGTATTATTGTGTGTAAATTATAATAATTTACCCATGGACTTCACAATGCATTTTAAAGGAAATGTAGTAGACATCAGGTTCCGGAAATGGGAAGTATACTGCATCATCAACATCTGCAGGGCTTGCAGATGAAACTTGTAGATGTACTCCAGAATGACAACACGAAGATTTATTATTACGCGATAAGGAGTCACAGCAGAAACTCTCAGGTGGTCTTCCTTTCCTTATACAAGAATTCTAGATCAAGAAATAAAAATATTATCCATAAAAACATATACCTTCCTTTAAGAGAAAATAAAAGAGAACAAAATCGCATTTGAGAAAATTTATACTTTCTAACCAGATCTAATTAGTCTCTAATTTATTAAAAAAATCCACAACTAATTCAGTAATAACGTATCCAGTCGAATTTTCCAAAAATTGGCCAAAAGTTTTTATCCAAATAAAAAGTTTTGGTTAATTTCAGTTTTGGATATTTTTAGTTTTAGATAAAAACTTTTGGCCACTACCATTTTGGATATGCATTTTTGGGAATTTGACTCTTTATACTGATTTCAAGGGACTAATATGGGATTATTTATCTATCTAGCACAGGATCATACAAAATATTGAAATTATTTGATCTAAAACAACATACCACATGAATGACTTGGGACGAGGCATTCTGAAACAGAGAAAATTTAGAATTATTAACCTAGTAATCAAAACGTATCAAACCTCAACTCATGTTCAACCATTTACCAAAAGAAGCTCATCCAAATGGATACTAATACTTAACGTTCCACCGATGTCTACAAATGGGAGAAGCTCGAAGGACGTTCCCAATACTGGGGCAAGGGGATTCGAATCTGTCAGAGCCAGCCATGTTGTAAACCACTCCTTCCCCTAAAATGTACATCATTATAAGGTTACGTCTTACGTCTTAGATCGCAATGGTATTTTCATATGCTGAGCGATTTTTAGCATAGATTTTTGAAATAAACTAAAAAATAAAATCTGGATACCTACCTCAAGTAGAAAAGTGTCAGAAAAATCTTGTGCATGTTTTATTCGCGTGAGTCGAAATGTTGGCAAGCAATCACAGCCCAAGACTCTGGTGACATCAGTCGTTCCGTTATCGTCATGAGATTTGTTGGCGAGTTTCGAGACATTCATTCGCATAACTTGATCTTTCATTGATCCAGATGTATTTATTATTCCACCGAATTGTTGAATCAAACTCTTCCCCAAAGTCCAAGATGGGCATTCTGAAAATATTGAGTTCAGAATCATCAGACTACAACTTTTTAATCTGCTGTAAAGTTTTTGTATATTGACCATTCGATGTATGCAACGTAAAAAAGATTTTTACGTCTTACCTTTCACATCAATTGTAATGTTGTAAGATACTCGGGTTTCTGATACCACCATTAAATAATAGTATGAGTCTGTATATGGTAATTTTTCCACATGGGTGTAAGACGAATCCTCCGAATCATTGACAACGCTATCAGTTTGATTTAATTTGAAGAATGGCAGAGCTCTTTCACGGATAAATATATTGTGAATGCATGGAATGGATTGCATTCTGCTGGAAGTACTATTCCTCGACTGACTTTTGGAAAACCAGCGTGAGGTCAGGAAATGACAGCCGTCCACTTGCAGTGTGAATGTGATTACACTGGATGGAATGTAAAATCTAGAAGAGCAAAAGTGTTATTAATTGATTCACAAAAGTATTCAAAGGGTTCAAACTAAAAACTGAGCATAAGCTGTTGAAAGGAATTCTTACTTGTAATATGTGAAGTGTTTCATACTGACAAGCTTAGAAGTTGCCTTTAGCGGAATGGTCGTGACGTCTGTTACTTGTGACCACAAGGCAACAGACCCAAGGCTGTATCTACACTTATGGCCGATACCCTTAGAAATGCAATCGACCAATTTATTTATTTCAATAGATATTTCAGAGTATCTGCAAAAATAGTGAGGCTTTCTACCTCTTGCTGTACTTTCTGATCCCAAGAGTTAAGGTAGGCCGAGGCAAACCAACTTCCGGGCATTGGATTGTATACCGGAAAGACAGTAGCATCATGAGACTGATATGAGGAATGAATTACCAATTTGTTCAATGATATCCGATCTACCGAAAAATCATCGGGAAAACTGGCATTATCTGCTGACATTACAGGGTAGCTCCCATGTTGAAGATATCTTAAACACCAATGATTAAATAAATATCCTCAATTCCTCAAATCACAAGGGCAAATAATTTATAGTAAATTTCAGCATTGGATCAAAATTCCAACTCAATCTTACATGTTAACTTCTCGAACGGGACACTTTGGACTGTCCATAAAGGCAGCGAACTCAAAAGTGGCCACGGACGATTCTCTTGGTACGTAGTAATGGAATAATGTGACATCGGCATAACTCTTGTAGGGCCTTAGAATCCCCTCCTGATGAACTTGTGGCAATAGCCCGGTGACACAAAATATGGCTAAAATAAGGCAAAAACCAGTTAATGGAAATTAATCTTTTACTTGCAATTGCAAATAGCTCATGGAAAATAATTATGACAAACCTGAGTTTAACAAAACAACATAATGATATAGCGCTTGAAGTCCAACCAGATTCATGGCCTTCTTCAGATGACGTTTAATATTTTAAAGCTATTTCTCAACTTAATTACTAACTAACTGCTTTCAAGATAGTTTATCTAACTAATATATGTAATTTTGTGTTTCCTTTGAGTCTTAATTAACAAAATCCCACGGTTGTCTTGCCGATTAGAACTCTAAAATTGTTGTTATGAAAAAGAATAGAGATATTCATACTGACTACGAACCTTGGAGCATAAATCTAGAGCTTAATACTCCCAATCAGTGCTTATGCTAATAATTGCTTTGTCGGAGATAGATCAATGCGTATTGCGTACTGAGTTTTGAATTGGCAGAATGTATGAGAAATGTCCATTATATAATTCCCTAGCTTGACTGCAAAGTTTCTGACGAGTCAGGAATTATTTGAAGCTTCCAACAACGTCTATCAACAATTGGTGGTCACTGGTCACCGACCACAGATATTAAATTAACTATTGCCCGAAATGGATCTCATTACTCCTTAATAATTGGTGAGGAAATGCCATGCAAGCCATTATCTAAATTATCATGGGGCTTTAGCCATTGCTCCAATCTTATCTCAAATACGAAATACTCTGCTAATCTGCATTTGATTGCTCACATACACTAGCACATGTTATGAATATTGGTTCATTCAATTATACATTGTACATGTAGAGAAACACAATCTGGACTAGTTGACAAATGTAAAATCCGTATTTTGACTCACTCCCTACATTTACACTACAGTTTCGTTAATTTTACTTACAATTAGTATGATTGAGTTTTCACTAGAATTTGATGTTTCAGAAATAATATTGCACTTGAAAAAAATATACTAGACTTAGAATACAATAACTATTATAATTCTTTCCTTGCGTTGCTTATTGTAAAATTATAATCCTTTGACTGATTATTTTCTTTGTTAATCTAGTATGTAAGTCATTTATATTTCTGAGTTGTTCCTCCAAGATGGACGAATTGACTTAAATCGGTAATGAAACTTTTATTCATGTTGAATGCTAAATTTGACTTGTACAAAATTTCTAACTGCATCTTGATTGATTGAATCAGTAATTGGATAACTTGGAAACATGACTTTCAAACCCAAACTGTAAGTACTGAATAACAGTCTACAGATAGATGTGCTTCAACATTTAACTTCCCGTGTATTATACTTAATTCTATATTCAACATTTGACTTTGGGCTTTTTGTCTCCAAGAAATAAGAATATTATCAAATATTGGATACGACTGTGATTTTTTTCACACAACTATTTCGAAAGTCTGTACGACCGTAAGCAAGGATTTATTTTAAAAGAGAAGAATTAATAAACTGTGATCAACGGCCTGGGAAATGGACAGAGAGGAGACAGATAGGGCACTTGAGAGTACACAGATCACAGATGTAAAAAGACTTGTACTACTTTATTGGGTACTAAAAAAGGTTCATGAGTGGCCGCTTTCCAGGTTTCTCTTTTTTTGGAATGAATAGATCCAGATTCTTATAGCAGTCCTTGCCTCCAGTAGCTAGGGAATTGAGAATGGATTTTTTTTATAAATCTGAAAATGGCACTACGAGATTAAACGAAGACTGAATTATTCTCCCCATTTTGTTAACGAGAAAATTCAGCAATGAGTTTCGAAATAGTTATAAGTTTTTAAGTAAGGGAAGGACCATGTAAAGCTTACAATTATAATAAAGGTAATGCCCAAGCTGTAACAGCCCTTTCAGCAAGATTTACTGGAGTGTAGAGATACTTTTCTCTACTTTGATTTAATGTACTATTTACGATGTATGTATGTACTGTTACTACACCGGAATCTGAAACACTCCTGTTTGTATCGATTTTCGTTCTCGTACTAGACTGATTTAATTTGAATTCGACCAATTAGTTCTATCCATTTGTCTGAATAGAATACATCTGTCAAACTAACTGATTCAAAGGAAATTGCTTTGGTAACGCTTCAACAAATTATGGACGAAGCTCGTCCTTGAGTAATTCAAGCTAGGGGGACTGAAATTATTCCGAGGGGTTGAAATAAGTTATTTTTATATTTAGAAATCTAAACTCGGAAAGTTTTATATTTTGCATCTATTTATTTTATTTGTAACAAGGTTGCATTTTTCACATTTTCTAATGCACTTATTCTTTCATTTAAGGATTGAATTTCATATGAAAGAGTTTGACTTCACCAAGTCCCGGGGGAGTTCAGCCATTTACTCTCCTAAATTTGAATCGTTGAACATTAATTATGAACGGACTGGGTTCTGTCAAATGATGGCATATTTTATTGCTTCAATGTCGTTAAGTGTTCCATGTGAATTGAATGGAAGGAGAGTTCTTTCATACTGAAAATTTTGCGGAGGTCTGCAGGTGAAGGTAACAGGTTGTATGTAAATAAAAGATGACGATGACGGATCAAATCTCTCTCCAGCCTCTCAACAGATACTCAATCTTCTTCAAAAACAAAGACATTAAATTATCAGATTTAATTCTGCGACAGATGGGTTGCAGTTTGTTATTGTGTATATAACGTAAATGTTAAACGTTAAATACAGACTCAATATGGTAAAAACTGTATTTTTTCAATTGAATTTCAGCAAGAACTTAATTTGCATGCAGTTTTCATGAGCCAATGTTCAATAAATAAAACAAATCCCCAAGCATTTATTTTCGACAAAATGGGAGTCGTTGGTAGTGCCCGAGGTGAAGTTATTAACTGATAGTTTCAATTCACTATAGCATTATGTGACTGCTATTTCGTCGTTTCAGAAGGGAGAGGTGGTTATGGGTATTTTTTTGAAGTGTGTTGTATTATTTACAAACGAATCCATGCAATCGTCAATTGCAAATAAAACTTTGAGTCCTTGAAGCTGGAGCTATTAAATACTGTCGTATATAATTTTAAACTATCCGATTCAGACTTCATAAAATATCTTATTTCAAGCCTCAAAATCTTTATATACGCACGTTATTTCAGTATTTCAGTTTGCAATGTGAAACAGATTTCGAAAAAATCCACCAATTTGATGGAAAGCCAAAAACTTTTAAAAACTCATTCCAGTAAACTCGGTTTTGCAAAAGGATTTGAATCATGCATGCATCAAGTCAAAACTTAACAATTCAGATGAAAGCAGAAGCTACCTAGAGTTTTACAATTTAATTCGTGATAGTAATCGAAATTTAAAAAACAAATAATACGGCAAACAGTTTTTTTAAATCTCTGTAAACTCTCTCTGCATCTGAAAAAGTATCTAATTTATTTCCTGTTTTATTTCATCATGCTAGAATAAAGGGAAAGTTTCATTCTTGAAATTTCAAGTCGTGGAACAATTTTTTCAAGTGAACACAGTTACAACTTACAACTGCGCTGCATGCACTTCTGGATTCTCATCCATCTTTTATCGACCGGCATGGAGGAATGTCTCCTGTTCGTCGAATGGCTTAAATGTACCATACAGTAGTAGTATTCCCTAAATACTGCATACACTCTTAAGGATAGAAGCACCATCGACTCTCAAAATCTCATTTTCTCTACCAACAAGCGATTACATTGACTCTGTCCATGCTAAGTCATCATAACGAGAAGGAGCGATTAGGCCTCTTAAGAAATCATCTTCAAGACTTAAGTTGGCGGAGAAAGGGGGGAAAGCTGTCCGTTGTATTTGATATGCTCATGAATTTATCATCTGCGTCCATAAACTTGCCCTTCATGAAGGATTTTGTACTCAGATAAATTGAATCAGATGGGAAAGCTTAGTGAATATTTTAGAAGCTAGGATCTTCTTCCAGACATAAAAATGGGATGGTTGTATGAATGAGCAGATTTTGTGTTGTATATTTGCGTTAGCTCATTGTATAGCTTGTTGAATAAACAGAATGGAAATCACTGTGGAAAGCAAAGAGTATTTTTTGTTAATGGTTTCTACAGATAGTTTTGCACTATTTTGTTGACGGTCGGAGCTCAAGACTTAAGTTCGAGACTTTTTTATGATTGAGTTATTTTTGGAATGGCATGGTGCAAACCCTCTTTCTTGTTTCATTTCACCTTTGCTTTACAAGCAAGCTCAAATTCATCCGGACAATATAATGTGCCTCTGTGAATTCAGACTCGGAGAGCCGAACTGGAATTTCGAAACGAGAAAGGAGGACTGTAAAAAAATGCGTAATTCTGGATATGTAACGTCAGGCGATGGATCCAAGTTTTGAGGTTTTTGAACTCGCTGATGGAAGTCTTCTGTATGTAAAGAACTAAGAATTGCATCCGGGATTAGAATAAAAGAAAAAAATTGATGTAAAAGTAAACATTCAAATCGGTGACAAATAAATATTATCATATTTTGACCATGAATTTAATGCATGAGAACTTATTTATTTATTATTTATTTATTATTTATTTATCCGTATTTATTTAATACGTGAGCCATAACAAACAGATTTGCATGAGGATGAAAATGAAAAGCAGTTCATCAACACCACTTTTGCAAAATAAAACTAAAAATGCTCACGTTTCAATCAGAGGCAAATATGTTCATGGAGCCTCTTATTGACAATCGAGCTTATCTAAAAGCCCACTCAAGTCAAAATTAAACAACCTTAGGATTCTTAGTAGGTTCAAATTTAAATTAAGACATTGCATAGTCAGACATCTTTTTAGATTTCATTATAAGATATCCAGATTTCCATAATTGCTTAGTGGATGCTAATCAGAAATCAAGATATCCCTCACACTATTGCTAAATATTTGTACTTGTGACTTGTAAATGATGCCCTGTAATCTCTTCCCGTCTAGAATGCATAGCCGATACAGTCGGAGCCGGCCGAGGTTTTGCTACTCCAACTCCATGCTTAGAAGGAGGTTATCAGCCGGTTTCGATCGATTTCTGAACTTTTAGGGATAGTTGCATAGAACCCGTGTACGGGGTTCTGTCTATAAGGAACCGAATGGACTCCGCAGACGCAGGATATCAATACGAGAGAGTGTGTGGAGAATCAGTTTTCCGAAAATCAGGATGTCGAGTTCCAAAAGATTATCCTCACCTTCTTCCCTTGGATCAACCTAAGAAAGAAAGGCAACTTTCATCATCTTGGTATTAAAAGGGATTTTTCCACTTTAATTCTCTTTGTTTTCACGGAATCCTTGTACGTTGTTCTTTCCAACATCTCCACACCAGAGGTAATAAATGAGATAGTGTATAGATTCTCTTTAACACTGCATTTAACACTGAATTTCTAGACCAAATCTCCAAGCAGGAGGGTCTTTAATTGTACATTGATGGTATTAGACTAATAGATTAATATATTATGCCCTTAAGATTATAAACCTGTGGAGTACTGTATACTTTCAAAGGTTGAAACTGGCTCGAGAATCTCTGTAATCCTGCGAAATATATAGACACACGCGCCCAGAAAAGATGGGCAGAAATAGCAGACAGAAATTTATTTGCCACACAAATGGGGAATCTTAAAGATCTTTTAAACGGGGTTACTAGTATCAGCTAATATTGACTACATAGGACTTTCTTATTTCAGCATAAAATCATTGCCAGTTATGTATTTTACAGGGTTAGCAAATCTTTTAGATTTAACGACGCATAGAAGCAAAAATGTTTAAAAAATTTACAAATTTTTTCGTTTATTTGATAAAACTTAAATAACCTTGCCATCTTAAGCTGGATATGTATTTATACTTTCGCCTTTACTTTTGATATCTTACTTGTGTTCAAAAAATCAAAATATTATGTGCGGCGACAGTGAAAGTAAAAATACAAAACCGGCTTTAAAGGCTTGAAGCCAACGTGTGTTCGAACTTAACACATGTACTATACTGCAATGATTTTGGTTTACAGATTCCATTATACAGCGTCCCACCCAACTATGGACGAATGAGTTTCACACTCACTGGATACTCTCAGCACCAGGTTCAACTAAATGGGAGGCTAACAAGATCTTGATCGTTAGTTCAGTTCCCCGTTGGTATTAGTACTGGAAGGACGGTCTACTTTACAGGAGTGGGAAACCATATCTAAGTTTTTAGATTGTGCTCGATTGCCTTCTCAACTTTATTAGACTAATTAATTCGTATATATTAACACGGGATTATTGATATTGGAAATTACTCCTTTCTTGGAGAAAGTTGTGAGCAAATTTGGGAATGTGCACTGTTCCCGAGTGAAAGTTTAAAATCACAATTCAGTTTTTGATAAAATTACAAAACTTTTTAACTGGAGTGGATCCCCGAGTCTGCACATTCTTAATTTGCTGGTGGACAGCCATCGTTTGACCAACAATCAATAAGGTACATAAGACTGAAATTTGTCTTTGATATTTCTAAACTCTGATTACAGATTAGGATTGAACTACACGATCTTTAGCTTTGTGAGTTACAATTTATGCTTTTTTTTTAAAGGTATTGGAATTAAGATTGCTGGTGACCGTGCCCAAAGAAGCCTGTGGTACTGAGGGTCTCATCAAAGTATTCGTAAATAAAAAATACAATTAAGATGCCGGACTCAAAGCAAGAAGCGAAGTACTCGGAGGTGCCAGCCTCCGAGGATAAGAAGGAGCAGACTGTGGGTCTCAAAGCTCAAATGTCTTTGCTAAACGGGATCACTGTGATTGTTGGGAGTATTATTGGTTCCGGAATCTTTGTGGCACCGACCGGTGTATTGATGAACACCGGGAGTCCCAATTTGGCTTTGATAGTTTGGACTGTCTCTGGAATATTTTCCTTAATTGGCGCATACTGCTATGCTGAATTGGGGTGCATGATTTCCAAAAGCGGAGCGGATTATGCCTACATTATGGTCACTTTTGGCCCTTTCCTGGCATTCATTCGTCTCTGGGTTGAGTGCATGATTGTTCGACCGTGTTCTCAGGCTATTGTAGCTCTGACGTTCGCAATCTACATCTTGAAGCCATTCTTCCCCGATTGTAGTCCTCCAGATGAATCTGTAAGGATGTTGGCAGCAACTGTCATATGTAAGTCAGCTTTCAAATTGCAATCTTTCCTTATATGGATACCAATATGAACATGAGATTTACCAGAGTAATCGTATTTCAATTCCGCTTCTCATGAACAAGAAAGAAAAGTTCACATCCATCAAAATAAATAATATCAAAAGACGAACATTAAAGACCATCTTCGACTTGCCACATTTAGAAACATTGATTAATTAATTTTTTGATAAAGAACATTTAGGTGGATATTTATTTAGGCAATTTAATTGGCAAACAAGTGTATTCTGGAGTCGTTATTCATGGTAGTCTCAGAAAGACATACAGCACAAAAAATTGCATAGGACTAATTCCATTAGAGTTTATTGATTCTTGGGTTAAAAAAATAATGTCCATGCTCGCTGTCTGTCTGGTCTTGGCTTGTATCTATTAATTTTCCAATTGATCCGAACTTAAAGAAACAGTTTCAATAGCAAAGAGCATGGCTGATTCTTTATTCAAATGCCAGACCTCATGATATGCGAGATGAAGGATAATTATATTTTGATTCCCTCTGGTTGGTATGAGTCTAATGTAAATTGATGCCGGCATCAAATAAAGAGCAATTTAATCTTCATTACGCGATCTCTATTATTACCATGCGACCGAAAGAGCTAGAGATGGAGAGCTAATGGAACAGTCAAGCTAACCCGTGGGCAACATCCCAAGTAGATTATAATATTGAGAATCAGAGAAGTTTTACTTTGCATTTCCACTCATCCTTCATCTTCTTTACATGTAATTGTTTTATGAGACTCTAAAATCCAGGGTGTAAATGCACAAAATGTAAAAGTAGTGTTTTTTTACGGCTTGAACCCTGTCAATTGGCATCAAGTTCTTAGAATTTTATTGCCAACACGTCTGTGGTTGAACGTGTCACAGTAAAGATGGAAGAACCCAGTCAAGCAATATTAAAGAGTTAACATTGGAGACCATGAGTCCTTATGAGGGCGCGTCAGAATTTGCACTGGGGAATATGACACTGCCACCGTAACCTCTTAACTCGGCTCGGCGGTTATTCCATTATATTACCTTTAAGGATTTTATTCGAGTAAATTTACAGTCGTCGTGTCGATTGTTAGACAGACGGGGCAGGTCCTTGGAGTCAATACCTATTCATATCTAGTTAGGTTCTTCATGCATTCTAAACTTATGATAATAATTGTAAACGCTGAAACCTGACCACCTGGGGGCAAAGGAAACTCATCATCCTGTATGTAACCGCCTTCAAAATGCTTTCGAGATTAGAATCAATGAATCTGCTATTGCCCACAAATATTCAATGTAAAGCTACAACATATAAATACATGCATGAGTTTTTTTCGTATTAATTAAAATTCACATCACCCCTGGGATATGCAATGCTAAGCACAGTTTACTTTCGTACACATGTGTCCAGCTATATAGTTTAAGGGATTGTGATCCACTTGGAACTTGGCGGTGGTGCAATTTAGAGCAATTTGGAAGGGTCCAGTCATAATATTAATATTACTTCGCACCTTCCCGTTCCTGGGACTTGGATTGTACGAACCTGATCTTGGTCTCCCTATTGAAATTCAAAGGAACATAATATTTGCGATTATCATAAAAGGTTGGACCTCTGGGAACCTCATGTTGTTCCTCCTGTAATTGGAAAACAATCCATGGTTTTGTAAATGTATCATATAGATGTGCATCTAAATAACTGCTGCATACTTCGAAGGTATTCGTTTGCCAGTGTATTTCATAGTTGTAAGTTTGTCAGTAGGAAAAGTTAGGAAGTTGAGGATCCAGCCAGTATAGCATGGAAGGCGTAGCTGGATTTAAGAAACAGGAACTTTGGTTTGCGGCTTTGAAGGTTTGGGAGTCATAATAATGATATATCCAGGGCAGGGGAGAAACAATACAAAATCACTCAGTTCCACTTCAGGACTGTGACAGTATGGCTTAGAGTGAATTGGAATGATATATGTGTAATGTGTAACAAAGGGAGAATTGTGTAACGAATACACGTAACATGTTCGGGCTCTATTCATTCATTTCCATTTTCTAACTATTCATAAATAGATGAGACGTGCAGATGAATAGAAAAAAATGCACAGGTTGGTAATTACTCAGCTTTTGTTAGAAGTACTTGGGTATATAAACTGGAAGATAGTCTACTTGTGCACATTGAACGAAAAAAGCTACCGTTCCTCTTCGTCATTTTTCTGTCTCCTTGACTTCCTGCCTTCATCCAGAATGGGATATGCTGATGACTATTGGCTTTCTTCCAAATAGTTCAGTGCATCCGTTGGACATGCGACCTTCCGATTATGATGCACCAAAGTCTATAAATATTTATGGAAAACACAGCAAAACTTCTGATAAGTTTTTGGCCTATGACTGCTGAATGTAGGTTCTTGTTTGGGTTCAAGATTTGATTTAATTATGTCAGAATTGAGACAGCAAGTCACTCATTAAATATTTAATAAATGGATGAATAAAACCAGACGTTCTCAAGTGTTTGTCAAAATGAATAGTATGCTTTCGTTCATTCATACAAATTGCCCTTTATTACTAAGGTTCAGTTGAGGATGTGGACCTTTGACATCATTTTCATTTGAAATTTTTAATGACAGAAATTGACTACTAACCTAAATGAAATTCATTCACTGTCCTTTTATTGAACTGAATCAAAGGTTTTTTATCTAAAATAATTGGGGAAACAACAATACCTTTTTAGAACATTATTTTCAACTTAACTCGTGTGACTTGATCTTTAAGGTGCTATACACGTGCTATAATATATAATTATCTGACACACACTATAGAATACTTTCAGACGACAATTTTGATGCATTTAGTGTAGTTGTTAATCCCTTCTCGTCGTAAGTTACAAGTTGTGTTCTAGTATATGATTCTATGGTTGCAAGACATGTTAAAGGGTAAAGGTCAGGATCCGCAAAATTGTAGTTAACACAAGCTAGAATTAAAACTTTAAAAAATACCTTCAGGTGAATGAACTTCATTTCCTACAGAATTGATTTCTTGTGTCAAGATAACAATTATTGTCTTGGCTTTGTCCCAATTTGATCCCATGGAGAATCGTAAACCTATGAAAGGAGAAAAAGTAGTGATTAGGTGTACTATGCCAATGCCAACGCGTTTCACAAAGTTTAACTACGATGCACGGTAGTTAAATCTTCGGTTTATCTATCACTTAAGTAGAAAGGTTTTAGAGATCAGATTGATGGATATTATTTTTAAGATTTTTGGAGGTTGCGAGGAAATGACGATAGCGAAATTAATGCAATGGGAGTTAATTTAATAGTCTGCAGTTTCAGGTTTGTAGTCTCCAAGCCGTGCCTTAATTTTTAAACTTCTGTATGTTCTGCAGGTTTCTTAACGTTCGTAAACTGTTGGAACGTCAAATGGGCCACCGTAATTCAAGACGTGTTCACCTATGCGAAGCTACTTGCTTTGTTTATGATCATCATTACGGGATTCGTCCAGCTTTATCACGGTTCGGTCAATTTTCCTTATTTAAATAAATAAACATTACATAATTTGGAATGCTCTAATTTTCTTTAACATCTCAGGGAAAACGGAGCACTTCACATTCGAAGGGAGTGAGCAAAGTCCAACAAACGTGGCACTGTCCTTTTATTCGGGCCTGTTTGCTTATAATGGATGGTAAGTAATTAAATTTGTAACGTAAATTCAATCTGTGCATCATTATAATTACTTGAGTTCTTAGAACGTTAGAGTACCTATGTGTCAGATTACCATTTAGGGGGCAGGCAAAGTTTTGGTCTTAATTTAATTTTCCATTCTAAATTACTTACCAAACAACTAGAACATCAACATTTTTGGTGTCAAATATCCATCTGAAAAGTAGACGGTTTTAATTAGAATATGTTTTATTACTTTGCCATGAAATCTGAAGCTAGCTATCTTTAAAAAAAAGTTATTACGACTGAACAGCTACTGTTACTGAACAGCTCATATTCATTTTTTCTTTTAACGCTGACATCAAAAGCTTCCAATTCTCTTTAATTTTGTCTAATTAGTTAATTATGGAATCAAGTTTATATATTTTCTAGGTGATAAAATATCTGACACTTCACCATTAAACTTTCGTCGATAGACTGATAGATACTCATAAAATACAGCTCTTAGTTTGATGAAAAAATTGGCTGAAATGAGAGAAATAGGATTGAAAATGAGTGGATTTTCATATAAAGAACCTTTTTAAAAATTGCTTATAAGTTTATTATTACAGTATAGAGGAAATGATTTATTGAAAATCGATGTTTTCATTATATTTAGGAACTATCTAAATTTCATCATTGAAGAGTTGAAAGACCCTGTGCGGTAAGATTTTGACGTTTTACGACTCTTTTTGCAACATCACTGACAAGCTATAAAGCTACGATTGCTGAAATGATGAATTGATGATTAGGAATTTGCCAAGGGCTATCGGAATATCCTGCATTCTCGTCATGGTCGTCTATGTCCTTACCAACGTGGCATTTTTCACAACTTTGAGCCCCCAAGAGATTTTGTCTTCCGAGGCGGTGGCAGAGGTAAATTTGTTGTCGAACGCATTAATTAAACTTATTAATTAATTACAATCCTTGGTTGATTACTCATCACTATATTTCGAATCGAAAGATATTAAATGACAAAATAAACTGTTGTTTCTCTGCGTAGACATTTGCACAGCGACTTTATGGTAGAATGGCATGGATAATACCTGTTGCCGTGGCTATGTCAACTTTTGGGGCTGTCAACGGGATCTTACTGACCTCATCAAGGTAAATAGTCTATCGTATTTAATTACTACATCGACATTTTATTTCGAATTTTATAACAGAAAATAGTAATTAAGAAGAAAAAATTATCCTAGAAAATAAGATTTGAAATACTATTGGCTGGAACTGCGAAAAAATCCTGCAAATATAACAATCATGTCGTTAACAATTTTGATATTTGCAGTTCCTATTTTCATGACATTGAGTTTGTCATGAGCCAGAAATTAGATGCAATTAGGAAGTTTTTAAATATCCGTTTCTCATAGTTAGTGGGTTATAGTTAGCATGTTTGCTACTTTATAATCAAACGAGTCGAGCTTACACCTGTTTTAAAGTAACAGTGTTAAAATATAGAAAGTTTCTTTTGGGAACATTCCTAACCTGCTAAACATGAAATTGTTAGAAGAAGAGGTTATGAATCATTTAAATTGCTTAAAGCCCTACTGTTGTTAATTGTTAACAGACTCTTCTATGCTGGTGCGATGGAAGGTCAAATGCCAGAAGTTCTCACGATGATTCAAACAAAGAAAAACACTCCAGCACCAGCTGTATTGTTTGTGGTAAGTTCATGAAGTCTTGAATATACAATTCACCGAATAATATGGAAGACGGTTGGGATTAGTTGGAAAGTCATATTAAAGTTAATGCATGGATACAGCAAATTAGAGACTTCAATTCAACATTAAAGATTGTCTCTAGCCTAGCCTCTACTACAATATTATTTCTGTTTATTTTTTTAGTTGGAATTAGCATATGATAATTATTTTAGTGTTCTATGGTGTGATAATTTTTTAAATGTTTTTGAAAATTAAAGGCTTTTCTCTCTCTCCTGTATTTGACCTCTTCCAACATTGTTGTATTGATCAACTACGTTGGATTCGCCACTTGGGTAACTTAAAATCATTTATTGAAAAACGATTGAACGATTGATTTGAATTCTTCATTTTCAGTAAACAATTTTTTCTGGGTGTAGTTGAGCATTGGCGTGGCAGTAGTTTGCATCCCGATCCTTCGGTGGAAACAACCGGACTTGCCCCGACCGATTAAAGTGAACATCTGCTTCCCAATTATTTATATTACTTTAACAATCGTCATTACGGTCGTACCTATGTTTGCGGATCCTGTAACCACCGGTACGAATGTTTTTCAAAATCCGATGAATACAGCTGGAATTATCTTTATGTCAATTTTTATTGAAAACTATGACTTAAATTCCTATAGGAGTTGGACTTCTTGTAATTCTGAGTGCAGTTCCAGTCTACGGAGTGTTTATAGCATGGAAGAACAAGCCTAGGATAGTCCGACAATTCACTGGTAAACGATGTGCATTCATGCAAGCTAAGCCTTTTAAATATGCTAATGTTGAACTTAAGCTTCTTCTAAGTTCCTTAATACCTAGCTAGATAGATAACTCCTTGATGCAAACCATACTTTGTGCTCATGTAGCTTTGAAGCAAGTTACTTAAATGTTTTATCTATTGGACTCATCACTATTAATATTATTATTATTAATGGCTTATTTTAATACACTAGACTAAAGTGCTTGATACAGATTTATGTTTATTTTTGCAAGCGAGCTTGACCCACGCTGTCCAGTTGATATTTATTGCCGTACCTTCGGATCATTTGAGGAAAGCAGATGCTCGAGTGTATTTAAAAGATAGTTTCACAATGACAATAAGTTGAGATAATAATCTTTGGAACCGAGAGTTCTTGAGCAGGGACTCATGTCAAACTCCTGAACCCGGGTATCGGGTTACTGAATGTGGAGTCGTGGTTTCGTTTGAAAAAAGCCATCTTCCCAGCCCTGATGAAAACACCAAACTTCTGAGGGTTGAAGCTCATGGAATTCAAGTACGCTATTGCATCACACCATGGCTCTCATCTCAACTTATGAAAAGCCTGAAATGCTTTCTGTTCTCTGTAATGGCTTTGTTATTGTTTTGTATCTAGCTTTCGAGTATTGATAGAAAACAACTTCTTCGTGATGGCCTAAGCAATGAAAATATTAATGACGGCTGCCTGATTAGCCGGAAACATTCTAATGATAATTTCTAACCTGTGTGTGGTTTAGTTACAAACTTACAAGGCTTATTTCAAGATGGACAAGCAAAGCTATGAGCTGCGAGTTAAATTCATGCTTGGCTTTCCAAGGGATCTCTTTCAAGACTGAACCATTTGACGCTCGTCTTGTTGGTAACTCTTAAAAAATACTTGTTTTGCTATCTAATCATTTCAACGAATGCATGATTGTTGATATTCGGGTATTAATAAAAACTGATTCCGCTTTCGTTCAGAGTTTTGTCGAGTGTGAAAGTACGTAATGTTGTGAAGGGATGACTTGTGAGTTTGTCCCAAGAAAAAATGAACAATTGAGTACCTCCATTAAGTTTTCGATTATGTTTTTTGTTTTCAGAAGCGCTGACACGGCTCCTTCAAAAGCTTTTAATCGTGCTGCGGCCAACTTAAAGGTGCTCTTATTTTGAAAGGCTGTTAAGAACCCCAACAATTTTTAGTTCTTTACATGCGGATGTTTCAACCTTGATTTCGAAATCAGAATTTTATGTGGCTAGCTCTAATTTCCTTTCGATTCCTGCAAATCTTTTGGCTCAAATGTTTTTGGCTCATTATAACTGCGAAGATGAAAAACATGAACTAACGTAAATTTTGAGCCTGTGAAGAAGTTTTTTTTATTCACAAGTTGAAAATATATTTGTTTGCATAGAAGAGATACTTTAAACTCCACTCATGCCTACAATTAGTAGATTTCAAGGTTGCAGTAAGCTTCTGAAATCTATCTAAAGTTTGGTGTCAAATTTTTATATCCATTACAGGTGGTGTTACTAGATTTCTACAAAAGATCCTAGTTGTACTTGCTCCAGATCGACCTTGTAAAGTGTGACTTCAGCATCAACTAATTCAACGAAGTTTTCTTAGCTCTTAATTCGCCTATTCAGCCATATGGAACTATTCTTTAATAATTGTTACATTTTATTTAAAGCTCCTTATATTCTTTGGTACTGTATCACAATTCTTAAATCTGTCCGCGCCAGGTTTGTCAATTGCAAAACTATGTTTTCAATTTGTGAAGCATAATCTGAGAATTCAAAGGGCTCCAAGCTCCAGTTTATTCGCCCCACAGTAAAGGATCAAAGCTGTAAAACTTGAGGAAGGATGAGGATGAGGTTAATTAATGTAGTAATGTATTAATAGTGATAAATAGACTAAAAAACTAGAGTGCTGATTAATTGGGAGTAGTGGAACAAATGAAGGTTCTAAACTGTCTGATGAAAGATGACAAATACTTTAATCTGTATTCAGTCATTCCTTGTTGGATCAGAAAGGATTTTTTTTGGTTCAAATTCAAGACTCATGACTGTGAAGTTGCAGCTTAGTCAAATGCCAAATCTGAGATGGTCCTAAAATCAAGAATACGTTTTTGCGATTTTAAGTATGAGCTACCAATTTTTACTTTCAACTTGCCACTCGCCAGGCTTAAAACAATTGCTACTGCTGCCTCAAACCCCTGGAATATATATATATATGTACGTGTATGTTGATTAAATTTATTGATATGAATGTTAGCTAATTACAGGGATTTGTGTGTCATGAATCATAGTTTGATAGATTTCTGTATTTTTGTATGAGGAGACAATGATTATAGATCTGATAGAAGTTCTGCATGGTATGGGTTGGCTATAAGGTCATCCTTGCTTGAACCTGCCTAAATTAGCAGCTTTAATTGTGTACATCTTATAGAGAAGGTTAATGACAATATCTTTTGTTCATAAACAAAATCGACGATCACAATATTCAAAATATGGATTTATTATTAGCTTGTAGTTTATATTTTCCCTTTAAGCCTTATGAAATTGTGCTTATTTAGGTGTATGTAGTTGTAACATTATATTAATATCAAAGAACATCTAGTTAATTTCTCAAAGTTGAGTTGCTTTTGAAATTTGTGTATGTCTTGGCGACAATAAATAATCTATAAGTTGTTCCAAATTCTATTTGAGGAGGGGACCCAAGAGTTTTCAGAAATGTATTTAGACCACCACTAAGTTGAATACTTTTCAGGTAATTGAGTCTCTAGATAAAAGAGAGAAATCTAGAGAACTCTGTAAAAACAAACGACTAGGAAAAATTATCTATCCGATCTTCCATATAAAAATCCAGACGTGAGTTTTCTACCTGAATTTAGTTGATCTTTCAAAACACTCAATTAACAGGTGTCAATGAAACATTCAAAATCCTTCCAAATTAAGCTTTAAGGTTTACTAAGTCCATTATTATAATATTTCTAAAAAATTTCGTCTCCTCCTTGAGTACCATTTGTAATCTTTATCTGCTGTAATAGAATAGTATTTAATTCTAATGTTTAATTTTGGATATTTTGATGCCCGTTGAGTTTTTTAGTCGTCTGTAGTGGTTTTGTTATATTATTACATCTGCTGAGAAGGTGGCTTGACCACCAGGATTTTTTGTTAAGATATTGTCAGTAAACTTTATTTGTAACTAGTCTTTTGCAGTTGGTGGTGTGTTCAATCTGTTACTCTTGTACCCAATTCTCGTACACTAAATACATGTAACGATGACTGCGTGCATGAAGATGATTTTCAATGGGATGCCATAATTGTCAGTTCTATCAGTCCAAAGTTCTCATCGATCTATTTGTTAATTCCCTTGTAATACATACAAGTAGTTATATTAATGAAGCTCCATGGGTCTTGTGAAAGGGAAGTCTTCATGAACGTATGGAATCAGGTTAACAATTTTCAAGTTTTTCATAGTCATATAAAGTCGAATATTCGTCGTCAGCCTTTTAAAGGCTGGCTTTTTTAGCTTCCAAGTCGGCTGAGATTTTTCCTACATTCCACTTATTCATGCCGAGAGGAAATTACTTGATACTCCGTGCGTACATAGTTCATAATCCGCATGATTGTTGATAAATTTCAGATGTTATTAATGCATTGACTTTTTAAAAAAATGCTGCAAATTGATCCTATTGACATTATAGTACACAATATGACTTTATACGAGACAATATCCCCGTTGAAGCTGGAATCGGTCACATCTGTCGCCAATATTGTACCCACTGACTCCTCGAACTTCCGATTCCTGTTATATTATTCTAATCATTCCATTCAAGGTCGGAGGTGTTGAGGTTCAAAACTCATCTCGCAATTTGCTGAATATATTAAAGAAATTTTGAATTTGTATCTACTAGCTCCTGAAAGCTTACAAATCTTAAATATGATTTATCTCCACATCCTACCACTAGTTTAATGCGCAGACAGAATTTGATAGTCTGAATTCTAATAAGTTTCGCAGAAGATAACGGACGTAATATTATTGTGAAGATATTTTTCCTTGAGTTGCAAAGCGCGCTTGCTCCGAGTCGAATGCTTGGCGTTTAGCAAATCAAAATGCGACAATAATCAACGGTGTTTTTGCCTTATTTTACAACTACTGCGATACTCTAAGTGTAAGTATACGGCAAAGTCTAGTATTATATTTAGAAACTTCTGTCGTGAATACCCAAGTCCACCATTGATACTTAAGTTATGAATGCCACTTAATACGAATCAAATAATACTGAAATCAAAACAAAATCCTGGTTCTGTGTAGTGAACGAATGATATCAAAATACACGGCAGATTCCTGCCTCAACATACACAGACTGACAAGCAGTGGGGGCAAGTAGGTTTCAAAGAAAAAGTAGGCCCGTAAACTTTGTATCGGTAGTACAGCTTAGTATAAATAAATATCAATAGTGGGGAGTAGTATGAAAAGTTGTTACTCCAAGAATCATCCATCATGAATGTTGATATATGTTAGTGAAAGAATTTAGCAGAAATGAACAAATACAAAAACCATCATCATCAAATGTAGTAAGAACATTCACTTGTAATCCTGTTGAATGATACTAATAATACGAACCGTAATAAAATAAATGTGCACAAATATCATCCCTGATCATTTGGGTCTATTTATTTCGTGCCCGTATTCATGCCATATTTATTTATATTGTCTCCTCTCCGGGTGTTGTTATTTTTTATATCCTCCTGTATTTCCAGCCATTGTCGGAGTCTTTGAAGATGGGAAATCTTAACATCGTAGGTCAGTAGCTCATTATCGTTCGGTATGCATAAATACTCAAATTGAATACAGAAATACCTTTTTAATCAAGAAGCCTGGTATTAGCATACTTTAAAAAAAATGGAAATCCTTCCTCAGGTGCAAGTCGTATATTCCCTATTAGTATAAAAAAAACTCCAGCACACACGTTGTTCACATTCTTGTATTACCCTGAGAAACAAAGATGCCAAGAGGAATGAGAAAGTCTGTAATAAATTGTGTGTTAAATTCTTTATCCACCTTCAAGCTTCTATGTAGATTGTAAATAAAACGGGAAAGAAGAGTTTTTGTGTTAACAGGGGAACAGTGTGCCCCATAGAACAGTGGGAAGAAGGGTGAGTTGGATGAAAGCGTCAGTGATACGGGGAAACGGGAAGATAGATTTATATACATGTAAATAAAAATTTCACTCGGTGGCAAAATTCCCTGGAGAAGAAGTTGAAAATGTATTACTTGAAAATGGAGTACCACAGCAAGGATTTTCCAAGCCTCGAAAGGGCGATAAATTAATAATGGAAGAAAAGCTAAAGGTTTTAAGACCTGGAATCCTGAATCAAAATCCCAAAAGCGATAGATATAAATCGTGATTGATTGCCCTCTTGATATTGTCTGTGGGAAAGTCGGACTCTCTGTGGTACAACTCCTGCTTCATCGGCCGCACAACTTTCTTCCATTTCTCTCTTCTCTCTCCGTCTCCAAGTTCAAATAAAATACCCAGCGTGTAGGTAAATTACTTAAACTACGGCGAAGGTAAAGTTTTCTCAACTGCATAGATTGCTATTTTGACACCCTAACCGTTTCCCCACTCCGCCCAACTTTTATACTCCCATTAGATTTTATAGGGTTGGTCGGTGGGGTGATGAGGCCTTTTAGTATCAACGACCGATGACCTTTAGTAGAAACGAAAATATATTTATTTTGATAGCTTAATCAATCTTGTCAGTCCATTTAATGCTGGAGTCTGGAGGTTTACAAATCAATCTTTTCCAGACACCTCGTTCTCATATATAGCACATTTCAAAAACTTCCAAGTTGATATATCGTGTGCGTATATAGAATGGTGGTGGAAAAGAAATCTGGATTATGTTCTCATATTGCAAACTGATGTCAAAGGGGTTGCAAAGTTGGCGATGATATTTTATTATCAAATTGAAAGATTTCCAATGCATGCATATATATCGTTTGTGATAACTTTTGGTTATTGAATCATTTGAAAATAAATCTAGGGATACAATCCCATCAGAATCCTTCATTGTAAAATGTCAAAGCTGAAATAAGAATGGAAGCTAGGAGCTGGTGATGAATGGAATTCGATTCCGACCATTCCGTCCAGGAAAGTAAGTGCAAGCTTTACAGGATATATCTTTGTAAAGCGGATTAGTAAGGATTAAAGAATCTAAGCAATAATCGTATGCTGCTACTCAACTCACTATGTTCATGAGTACATAGTTATAAAAAGTTAAAAAAGCCAATCATGAAGGGCGTTGGCTTGATTCCTTTTTTTCATCTCCATCCCCGTACTCTTCTCTTATAGCTTGTTACATCCATTTCCATTAAGTTTTGTGGGCATACATGGAGTTGATTTTTTAGTGAAGTGAATAACGGTCGTGAGTTAATAAATAAATGATTGGTTTGTAGAAGTAATAATATGATCTCTGTGGAGTGCACCCACTTACTGGTTAGTATTAAGTACTACTCTCGTTATTGTTCTCTACTCCCGGAGTGCCCTTTTCCCCTCTCTTTTCAGGGCTCGGTTTAAATCATCATTATTGATGCTCCCATCTGCTCCTCTATCACTCACAATCAATTCATCTACGTCCTAAACACTCATTACTTTTTTTCACAGAGACTTCTAAACAACTTGTACAAACTGAGTCAATCAGACCCTTAAATATTTTCAGCACCGATTTCTTCCTACCCGTTTCCCGATCTCATGTAGCCATGGCTAAAAACTCCTAGAATTACACTTTCTGTCTATTCAACAAGCGTATTTCTCAGGATGCTAATGATCAGATCAACTTCTTGACGTAGCATTCCACGAAATTATTATTAGGCATGCTAAGGCATACAAGGATCTTCATAGTCTCCACCAATCACTTAGATTTTCAAAGTTTACTATTTCCTATTAACAGATATCCGATAAAATAAAATCTTTATTCTACTGTAATTTATTTTTATCAATCAGCAGTACCTGCATGCTTTTCAAAATAAAAATTGGATTGTCTGTCTGAAATGCTTGATTCAAAAACAATTTGTTTGTTTATACATGACCATAAATGGGAGTTAAAAGCCTAGAAGGCAATAGGGAGTCGCATTTACACAAAATTGACAGGGAGATTTTCCACATAAGATGGATTATAAACAGCAATGCAAACTAATGATAAGCCTACATGTTTTTTGGATTGTCGGTAAGAATGGGAAAAGTTGTTGTTGCGTTAATTCGATTACTAAGCAATGAATTGTTGAGATTTGAACGGGTTGAGAATTAATGAACGTTAGATGCCATTTTTAACAAGCCTGGTACATGAATTGAATGTATCACTTGAATTCCATCCAACATTCTAACTGATGAGTGAAGGCGGTTGAGAGCCTTTATTGGAAAGTCGCGTGCCGCAGTTCAAGTGGAACTTGAACCGAAACTGCTAGTGAAAACAAAAAACTAACAAGTTAACTTAATGAGCTGTGTGTGGGGCACTTATTCTGACTCTGCTTCTGAGTCAGAGTACTTAACTAATCCATAATAGGAAATTCAAACTTCAAACCCATTCCCTGGCAGATGCACAATGCCACAACCATAAGTCAGCCAAAAATAATACTTCCCCCAAAAATTATTGAATTTGTGAGATTTTACAAGATGTTATTACGCATATATGTGCCGCACTAGCTCCATATAAATTATATGGCCTTACTTTTACGATTACTCACTGTTTTTTTCAACATTTAAAAATCATACACTAACTCTAATTCCTTCCTACTATTATCTATTAAATTCCGAACAAAATAAAAATTACTGGGGAAACTCTCAAGGACATTGTAGAAAGTAGTTAAGATACAGCGAACCATGTTAATTACATGAGTAACAGATTTTTTTTAAGAATCAAAAAGATGTACATCTTCTCAATCTCCCTAGCTTAATACCAAAGGAGAAGGAGTAACTGGAGACTTTGGAATCAGACTCAAATTTCATAACAGAGATGATGATGAAGCTGATGCGATACTGACGGCATCAAAGACCAAACGGGTGTAACAGTATTAGAGGTACCTGAGCCGGTCGGGCGAAAAACAAAAAGGATCGTTCATTCCATGGTCTTTGGTATTATGAAGGCTAAAGGGCCTTGTGGCAGATGACGAAAAGAGGGGAGACTTTATGGTGTCCGTGTGTGATTAAATATCGCTTTTAATTTTCTACTAATTATCTGAAATAGCTTATCCACGCATTATTATCATCAAGCATGGGAGTAGGGGAGAGAAACGGTTCGTATAACATATTTTATAAAAGAAATTAGCCCGAGCCCTTCTATTTACTTTGTGGAACTCCCATGCAATTCAGCCCTTTTAAACTTCTTTTAAAGGTTGTAACTTTGTAACTAACACTCAGTTAATCATTTCTGTTTGTCCAAATCTAAACTATATCATTTACACCTTTTTATTAAAACCATTCATACTCTAGTTTGTAATCAATCAAGAAAATTAACTAGACATAAACTGAGGTGACAACAATGGATTTTTAATTGCCAGTCGGTAAAGGTGACAAGAAAATTTCGTACGTGGGTGTGAATGTTTTTAATTTAATGTTTCACGTTGGGGTAGACTCATCATCGATTCATCAACATTAGAAAGTGCTCCAGTGACACTCAAGTAGTACCGTTTTATGTTTTCTCATTAGTCTTGGTAAAGCTGAGTTTGTTTGAGTGGAAGTGCTGCTCTGTTTTGTGACAATTATGCTAATTAGTTGATTTCATTCTGTCTCTTCCAATCAACATAAAGTTGCCTGTTGTTTCACCCCGTCCTTTATTTCTCAAACATTCATCCTTTACATATTCTTTCAAGTCAGCCTAATCTGTCGGCCTCGATATGCCTAGTTAGTATTTATATTACGCTGAAGTATAGTGCATTGCCATTTACCATTGCTGGTTGAAAATCCAACTACTGGAACAGATCCGTTGTCCTGTCACTGTTTCTAGATAAACGAGGCAAAGGGAGACTGGCATGGCAGCAATCTTCAACAAAAGTCGGATCCAATAGCCACCCATTATCACATGTCATAACAAAGCCATTAGCTATTTCCATAACACACTGCGGTAGAAAGCTCTTTAGCACGAAAAAAGAATTCATGATCTGCCATGACTCATCCCAGTAACACTTGGAATCTATTGCTTTTTCAACCAACCCAGCATTCCATATTTCCTTTTGATATTTAAAAGCAATCCGTGATAGACAAAACCGATACAATTCTATAATTTCTCTCCTGTGAATAGCATTGCTATTTTGGGTAGATTTATACAAGGTAGGAAATATGAAACTGGCAGAGGTTATCCTAGTGACATTTCTGACATCTTAATTACTCCCCTTCACATGACGTGTACTTATTGGAGGTGTAAGCAATTTTTCCTTTAGTACATTTTGAGTAAAAGCAGTAAAATAAAATTCAGGAAGAGACAAAACTAAAAGACTTGATGATGGTATCTAGGTTCAATCAAGTAGGAGAGTACAATGGTTGATAGCAGAAGAATAGATGATCATAGGTTAGTGCCTATAGAGATAAAGAGAGGAAAAGTCAGACTGGAGGTTAAGGAAGAATATTATGAAGAGAAAGGACATTTGATCAGTAATTGGATTCGTCGTGGAAGCAGTTACAGGGGAAATCCTTAGATCACATATCCTCCTTGACAAAATGTGATGATCTGATGATAATTCCACCTTGCATGTTGTATTATCACAAGGATTTCGACATAAATGAGAGAACAAGCTCCGAGCTTTGACTGAAGTCATGCAATCTCCTACCTACTTAAGCAACTCCATGCGAGACTTTTACAATAGTACATACACACACTGACAACTACCTAGCAGACAAAGCCAATCTTCCACGGACTTCGATTACCCTCCAATTCCAGCATTACTATCCACTATCAGTTCCATCCTACTTTCTTTCTCTTCCTAGTACCTACTTTCTTCCAGTCTCCATACACTTTGGCTAAGTAAAGGCCTATCGCAGAGTTCCGATGCACTTACCCTTAAAGATTTATTAAGGAAGAGATGAGGATGATAATGATAATACGTTCCTCGGAAGTTATCCCGTTTCTATTTCTTTATTTCCAGAGAATTGGATGGGAGTTCCACGTGGAGTGAGAGGGAGCGGGTGCTGGAGCACTGAGTGTGATAATCATACTACTCCTTTGACTAGGAGAAGGCTGAATTGCTGAATTGTAATATCCCTTGAGTAGGGCTGATGTTTGGCATGGAATAGGGTACAGCAAGTCCTATCTCTGAGGTTGCACAAGTCTAGGAACCTTATTCTCATTCTACTATGGAAAAAGGTACGGAGAAAGCGAGGTGAAAGGAGAGAAATATTGCTTCTCCTTTTCTCAGCCGAGCCAATAAGACTGGGGAAGAAAATAGAGTCATTTTTGGGTGTGGTGGCTCAGCTGCCATGAAACGAAAGGAGACGAAGTGCTGGGCAGAACTAGAGAGAGAGAGAGTGAGGGTGAATTTATTACAACAGCATTTTGCCATGCGACGACTTTCCTTTTTTTATTATCACTCGCCAACTAGAGAAGAACGAGGAGTTTGGATAGGCTGCTTTGATGCAATCCAAGTACGGACTGTCTCATTCTCCCTTGAACTGAGAGGTAGACCTATTCTTACAATTTCAAAACTTCCATTCCAATCTTCTTTTCAGTGGTCTCAAAAGAGTCTACAAACTACTTGCCAACTGACTCCGTTCAATTACCAATTCTTACCAAATTATCCGAGTTAGATGAGGGAGCTTTTGAGACTTATGACCTTCTGTACAGGAATTGATTAACTATCCTCTACTCCTTTGTATTAGCTCTGCGTAAATCTCCCCAGGTATATACATACATTTATTGTAATCCTCTGCACTGAAATTACAAAAGGAAATCCGATTCCTTCTTTCAACACTTTTCTGGCTAAATATTATGATATTATAATACACGTAAGTTTCTACCATTGATTATGACTGATCAAACGGAATTTCTATGGGCTCTGTTGTCCAAGAGAATTATGATGCATCATAGCCAATACTTGGGTGATGGAGTTGGACTAGGAAATCAAGAATATGTATAAAATAAATCTTATTTTGGAAACAACAAGCCGAGATTCTAAGGGAGAGAGAGATGGGAGAAGAACTTTTGACTTGTGTAAACATAGGATTATTTTAAGTCAAAGGGATCATATAGATGAAGGGGAATGGCAAGGACTGGAGATTCATGTTATTGCAAGGTAATGGACCGAGTTCCATCTCAACGATGATTAAAAATGGAACTCTACCTGGTAGACACGGACGATAAAAACTTGTCGCTTTTAAATCTGGAATAATATGATCGTACAGCTTTTGTAAACAAAGAGATGAAGTAGCAAAGCTTGTAGATTGTCAGATGAGATATCATTTCTCTCATGCCCCCTTCATTGTTTGTAAAAGGGAGATGGACAAACAAAAATTGACTCTCAGTACTTAGGAGAAGGTAAAGCGCAACTCACCATGATAATAATATCTGACCGAACAAAGCGAAATCCTTTCTCAAGGATTCTATACTCTACTGGGGGTTCATAGAGCTGGAGGAAATTGGGGAATCGTTGTGGAAAAATTTAGAAATAAACTTTTTCTCGGAAATCTATTCCTTCAATCTGATCCTGAGTAGAAGAAATATTTCTATCTTGGATTGGGATAAACTAAGTTGAGTATATGGTACAACTTTATATTACAGCTGGAATTTAACGGCTTCAAGTAGTTTCTTTAACAATTTTATCCAGAATAGGGAGAATTTCATTGTTGAGCTATTAGGATTTAAGATAAAGGGATTTTCAATATCATTTCACGATTACGGCATGTGCGTTTAAGAGTGTTCCAAGGCTGATAAAGAAAATTCTAAATAATCTCAATTTGCCCATTTTTTGTATTTTCAGTTTTGCTTTGCAGGGATAACATTACTAATCCGTATTAGGATTGACGGATATTCTAATAGTTATAATCGATCAAGTTGTTGGAAGAGATAGAAGATAAATGAATGAGACTTATTAAGTATGGAGGGTGCAAAATGGATGCCAAGTGGATTTAATGCCAAAACATCAGTTTATTCAATATTCGCTCACTATTTGACTATTCGTACACATTATGTACAATAAAATAATAGTATGTTTAACAGTGATATGCTATAGGATCCAAACAGTTTGACCTTTTTGGCATGAAATATCTGACACACTGAAGATTCCTCACTCGTACTGTCTAGTATATCGCCATATGAATCTGTATTTCATGTGCATAAGGTAAAATGAGAGTTAAGCTCACGCTTTTATCGGCATCAGTGTCGTCATGAAAAATATTAGTCCGTCACGAATGGAGTTTCTGGTAGGGATAAATTGAGAGCGTATATGATGGGATAGTACATTGCTCACTTAGATTCATTAATGGTGTCATCGGGCATGAATTGGGTTTGTAGCACTGGATAATAATTTCCTTGAAATCATTTTGAATGTGCACGGAGGTTTAAAAAAAACTGATGCTGAAGTGTGTGTGTGGTAGTTCCAAACTTATGTAATGAAGCACACATAGGTGCTAGTGCTGTGATACATGAGGCAGTCTTGAGCTAGACAATTTTAGGCGATTATTGAATAACAGGATTAATTACAGGCTGGTTGAGTGATTAATCAACAGTTTCCACTCATCTAGTGCTTCATGCAAACATCAATTAGTAGCACACAGTACAAACTAACTTATAAGATGAAGGAGTGAGTGTACTAAAGCATTTTCTTTGTTAGAGGGTGGGGTGGGTTGAACAATGTAGGCAAGGGAGGGGAAGGATTTCAAAGACATTTTCTAATTTAGCTTTAACATAGTAATTTAGAGATAGTTCACGAATAGGGGAGAATGGGATGACAGATTGGCGTCAAAATGTCATTTGGATTATGAGTAGCATCCCCCGTCAGAATGAAAGTACGATGCGACAACAATAAAAATATAGATCGTGTGGGCCCACAAGGGTAAGTAAACTAGATATACATACAAGAATTTCTTAGGTTTACCACGGCTGATATTTTTTTAGACTAGAGATGAGAGCTGCTGTGAATTGCGAGACTGTGTGACAGGAGAGGAAGAGTTAACGGAAGTCGGCGGGACACCAAATTGTTGATAGTACGGAAGTGATGGGTAAGAGGCAGCGAGATTTTGGTGGGTTGTGTTGGAATTGGTTGAATTCCCAGATTCTTGGTTCGAGTGATGGGCTTCGTGGTATAAAATAGGGACGCGGACTAAACGCTGTGCAGCGTGCGTCATGTTCACTGCTTCAATTTCCGCTGCAACTTGCCGCTTCCATTTATTACGCCGATTTTGAAACCATATTTTGACCTGTCGGTTAAGTATCAAAGAGGCAAGCATGAGTGCATGGGTAACTCGAAACCTTTTACAAGATGTACAATGAGGGAGAAAAGTCAAAAAGGTAATTTATAAAGGATGGAGAAAATGTAACAAGAGATGAGAGAAGGTTTACCTGAGTCTCAGTCAAATGAAGTGAAGCAGCAAGGCCGGCTCTCTCACTGCTTGACAAATACCGTTTGACATCAAATGTTGACTCCAACTGGAAAACTTGACTACGGGAGAAGACCGTTCGTGTTTTTTTCTTCCTTTTGCTTCCACCTCCATTTAGATTATTGTTCGACTGAGAGCCTCCCGTCATCAGCGATTTATTTTCAGAATTCCCTTGTGAAGGTGATGCACTTGTTCCAATGCTACCCGAACCACTTATATGCACCTCCGACTCGTAGTCATTACCTTCGTCACTATCCCCGTCTCCTCCGGATGGCCCTCTCGACTTATTCCCTTGGCTAAGTCGAATCTCAATTGAACTTCCCCTCGAATTTGGCCTACTATCCGAAGAACAACAGTCTGACCCTGCCGTCTCTGTCGGTGACTTATGGTCTCCTCTCACTAAATCACAAATACAGGTCTCCGTAAACACCAACATCATCACAATAAATTCACGTATACAAGCCCCTTCCTTAGACAACCATGAACTCTATGAACCACACTTTGTGTCACTTGACTTGTACGAATTTAGGGTGTCTTTCTATACTTTCATGCTTTATATTCATTTTTATCACTATGCTTTTTATTCTCAAACTAAACTCTTGCCCAACTAATTTATAAAATCTAGACAAACTGTCTCAAAATAAATAAAGGACATCGTAAGTCATAAATTGTGTTTGCATATTCTATGTTACGAATTAGTTTCCACTTGAGTTTCACTCTTGTTCCTTTGTTTTTACAAAAGCATTCTATGGTATTTGAACAATTAAAATGCAAATGTATATCATGTCAAAAAAATTAGCAAAAGTTAAACTCAAGTAAATCAATCCGATATATTAGTTCCTAAAGCATTGTAAATTTTCCTCACAAACTTTCTTAACTTGTGTACTTGTAGTATGTATTTTAGGGTCTACATTAGTTTTTCATTAAATCGAGGCATGGGTATTTAGAAAAGTTCAGGTAGAGGGTATCAACGTTGGTAACAAATGGACTTGCCAAGATGTTCCAATACAGGTTAATGACAACTGATCTACGTAATCATTAACACCAGCAGTTGACATTACCGACTTGTGAGTGGGATTATTGTGGGACACGATTACCAGAGGATGTTTTCATAGGTTTTATCATGGCGTACGTAATTTGTAAATAGTCAATAATTGTATACTACAAGCATAATCCTTGCAAATGACTTTGAATCAACTTCGTAGAAGAGTTTTTAAAGTTTTCTAAATCCACATTATTTTGAAGGCTATGTTTTTTCAGAATCTTTGAAGCAATACTATATCATATTTTTGAGAAATAGAAAGAAGTCTAACGGAAGATGGACAAACCTAGGGATCGATGGGTGCCTTGATGTGCTGGAGGAGGAGATCTTGATAAATTATTTGGATGAGAGGCAAGGCCGAAGGGCTGGGCAAGGGAAGACCATGGATACCAACAGGCAGCAGAGCGTTGGAAATCAGTTGCACCATATAAACTCATTATAGCGGCGGAGTGTTGTGGTGAAAATGCCAATGGGGACACCAATCCCAACCTGCAACCCATAATCCATACAATTTCCCATATTAAAACCAATATTCAAGCCAATCACCTACTTTTTCAAAAGTTTTAGCATCCCTATCGGAAAATAAATAGTTTGCTCCTAAAATTCTGCTAATTTTATATTCGTAATTGCTCACTATGTATTGCATCTATATTTCAAGGATATTGATCAAAATCAATTTATTCTATCGTTTAATTTCTTAAAGCAAAAATGCTTGTACTTTCGATTATTAAGACGCTACTGAAATCATTTTCAGCTGGTTTCAATACAGTGACAGCATCAGCATTTTTTTTGGATTTTTCAGCATGTAAAAAAGTAAGCAGATTAATGGGAGAAAAATGGGAGCTTTGTAACCGGGATTACCCCAGACATTTTACTACGAACGCATTCATAATTACTAAACATCTCAAATAACCAGATAAGGTAAAACATAATTTTGCACCATCCTACCTGTCGACTCTGCTGTTAGTGTTAGATTACATTTGAGGTAAAATATTTAATGATCCTATTTTTAAAGCTACCTCAGTGTTTTGGGCACTGCGAGTATAAATGTAAGCAGTTTTCTCTCCATTTGATCTGTTTATAGAGCAGTCATGACACTTGAATGCATGAATATGACTCTGGATAGGACGGCTGATGTTTTCAATGCAACGCTAATGTAATCATGTTATAATTATTACAAGCTACTACTAAGCCATGAGAATCGGGGAACTTTTTGGAAGGGATTAAGACATTCTGTACGTACTAAAAGAAAATATTATAGGAAAGCTAAGGTAAATCAATAAATAATCATAATTTGTTACGTGGGTGACGGAATCAATTTCGATGTCTGCCCTTCGTATTTATCCTATCCAATTTGTAATATGAAATGGGAACATGGCCCTACTATATAGTACTTGGCCAGTGTGTTGTAAACCCATACAAAAAAATGAGCTTTGATTTGGGGCAAGTACCGGATTTTTGCACACTGACAGTCACAAAAGCTGACATAAATAATATTTCTGTATTTCGCAGTTACACTTAATGTGTAATCAATAATCATTGTTACATCAAATAGAAAATTATCCTGTCTCAATCCTTTTCCAAAGTTGGCTTCCCAGAATGAAACAGTAATAAAAGTTTTATTTATTATACTCGAGTAATTTTTGTCGTCCAGTGTGTTCATGTGGTTAGTCGCACTAAATGACAGAGGAGTGGAATTGTGTTCACGCTACTACTCTATAGAACTAGATTTATAATGTAAAGGAGGGATGAGACAAGACGAGGGCGCTTTAAGTTAAGGAAGCCTTAGCTAATATATATTGGAAAGAGATATTTTGATATTCCACTTTAAATGAAAGGCTTCCTTGAGCTTAAGCCCATTCACCCTGCTCTAAAATGCTCATCTCCGAGTATCAATCTATCAATGTGAGTGAGGAACATATATTTATACTGGCTTAACTACCAACTAAGTACCTTCGTCCTTTCAGCTCATTGTCAGCTTACCATATGCTCAACCCTGTCTCACTGAATCATCAGACTTTTGCTTGCAATAATGAATTTGAGGAGAATCCTATGAATGAACAACCGTTGACTAAAATACATGAGAGAGCGAGGGAAGAGTGTCGCATATTTTTGGCTTCTTCCTAATTATTCAATCACTTTTGTCGATTGCTTCGTCTTAAATGGGAAACCAAAAGCCTGTCAACCACCATCATCCGTGACTTTGGCTAAATAAAACCCACTCATCCAGCACAAGATTATGTATCCATATTCCTTGACAGCACTCTAATCAACCCAACCAGCCATGCTTTTTATACTCCTTTGAACATACGGGGAAAAAGAATCAAGATCCTCCTGCTTAGAAAAGTCTCTAAGCCATATCTTACACCCCTTTGGTTTACTATTACATATATAGGTAATTGTCAGATAAGGTAGTAGGTGATTATTCTATAGGGATTCAAACTGCTAATTGCTTTCTTATGCTAAATAAAGAAGAAGGAAAAATATTTTGAGGTAAGTAGGAGGTATAATTACCTTGCTAGCAAACTTGCGTCATGGTGAATTAAATTCTCAGGCCCATCGTCCTTACTAGATTTAGTAGGAGAATGGTTCGAAGAAGATGCCAAGATGCTGGCAATTGAGAAAGGTGAGACTTTCTGGCTGTGTGACTTTGGACTGGGGCTTCTTGTAACATGGACCGGGCTGCAGGTTCCACTGGAATCCGAATCCCGAGGCATCTTGGCTGTAGGATTTGTGATTTCAACTTCTTTTTATTTAGACTTCAGAATCCTTCGTTACAGATTTAGGAAAAAGGGTGATCTACTTTGTTCAAGGAGATGTGATATCATTCCCGAACCAACGTGGGTACTTTCACCACTAAAAGTTTTAAATCTTGTGTCTTGTCAAAACGGTTTCTACAAGCCCTTTATGATTTGTAATCTACTCATATCGGGGGAAAGTCGGGCTTATTCTTTAGCTTGTATAAATGTGTGAAGAACTGTGAGATAATAAAAGCTTGGGAATAGGATTAGGCTTTGTTCAACACAAATTTAGAATACATGGGTGGATAATAAGATCATAAATGTTGTGGAAAACTGTCTTTCCTCACTGCATACAAAAGTTCACAATAACTCGGCTCCAGGAATTAGTTTAAAACATGGACTGAATTTTCATTGCTCTTCTCGTGTATTCTTTACTTTAGTCTGTTGCATAATCAGAGGGGCCCCTCTTTCCAAATACCTTCCACTTAATTTGTAAATTAAACTTTACAAGAAATTACGACAAGTGATTCCTGGTCCTTGGCTTGATTGCTTTAACACTCAAAAACACTTATGTACTCTGCTCCACGCTGTGGATTTGGAGGAGATATTTATTTTCATGGAAACTTTTGTAGAGCAGAAGATATTGTACCCGAAGCTCCTTTCCAGGTACCGTAAAAGATGAGACCGGTATGCAAACTGGTGGAGTGAGCTTTTGAGTTTTGAGGTGTTGGATTCAAGAGCGGTTCTTGAAGAGGACTTGAGAGGATGAGTTGCGGGAAGAAATTGGCCGATGGTTTTTCTAGATCTAGGATGTATAGGTAGGACCGGTCTGAATCTGTGGAAGGTACGGTGTACTATAGATGAGTACAAGTTTTTCAGACTTGAGACAAAATCCACTTTTTCCATGGGTACTTAACACTGTAAGCGATTTGCGTTAAATTTTTGTACAATTTTCCGAATGCGCAACCCCCCCATCCGACTTCCTATTCGTTTCCCCGATTGGTTTATCGGGATGTAATAGAGTTTTTACCGTTTCGCTTTCATCTCCACGCCTTCCTCAAAACATGCGTCCTCCTAACTGAACCAATCCTCGGTGTGTCCCTAGAAGCACCAGTCAACACATCCGATCCGGGGCTATCAACTACAGAATAATATCATTATTCTCTCTTCCATAGCCGGGAATGAAGATTATAATGCCTCCAATGCCCTGGGTCCAGTTTAGCCAAATCATTCTTCAGGTTGTTCCATGTTGAACCCTTCAATCTGGCCTATCGGGTATTCCCAGCCTGCCCACCCCTGATCTCATCCTTGTCAGAGCTGAATTTAAAGTATAAGGGAGGTGTACCGATTTATTGACACGGGTATCTATCCATGTATGTACATCATGTAGTTTGTGATGTGCACACATCCCAAGCTCGGTTATCGGTTGGTCGGAAGGAATGAAAGTATCCACCGACCATCAATTAGTTCTCCCATCTATTTAGTTTGAGTACCTCAATTCTGCTAATGACATGAATTCCCATTCCTTTCATCTACCTACGTCTACAGTTAACTATTCCTATTCATACGGGGAAGTTAGGCTATTTAACATGCCACTCGATCAATTTCCTTTCATTTATCTCTCAGGCTGACCCACAATTCTTCTATGTAGTCTATTCCTTTCTATACGGATTCCAGGGCTTGGGATTTGAATCTTGCAGAAATTACCACACAAAGCTCAAGACCATGATCTAATCAAAAGTAAAAGTTTACTCCTTCAATTTGCAAAGCAATACAATTCCCAGTACAAAAACTGACCACTGTATCCTTACACTCTCACCCTCATCCATTTACTCTAACATTACTAATGTAATTCGAGAAATCTGCCAGGACTTGTTCTGAATGACCTGACCAGCTTTACATTAGGGAGTTCTATCCCTACTTAACTCCCTGAAGATTCATTCACCCACATATGTGGGGAAATAAGTGAACTTTTGAACAGCTATAGTAAAAATAAATTCTTGGGTCTTTTCTCCATTTTCTCCAGCTTAAAAGGTACAAGATAATACGTTTTACATTTGATCTGTGCATTTATAAGCAGATTCTTAACTTAATTCAAGGCAGTCTGCGCTCTTTCTGATCCTTGTAATCGATGCAGGAGGGTGATTACGATTCATAAGATGATCTTATATGAAGAAAATATTAAAGGCCATATATCACATGGCCCCTTGACAGTGATGAGTTGTATTATCTATACGATTTTATAAACGAGGTTCATCCATAAACAGAGAAGAGTGCGGTGTAACGGATATGATTGATGATTAACAAGAGATTTGATACATGATTGTGAAGGTATTTAGGGATGAAATAAATACCATGGCTGATTTTCCAGTATTAGGAGCTTGAGATTGATGGAAATGGTTTTAATGCAGTATAGTATGGCCTAATTCGTATGTGATGAATAGTGAGGATTCATGATGGTTTGACTATAATAAGGAAAGGTTGAATTCGGGGGTAACTCGAGCTAACTACTACAAGAATCGGGGATGAGTCCGTCTCAGCTTCCTTTACGCTATTCGGGAGCAACTAGGAGATCAGTGATTAAGGATCTGATTTTTTTTGGGGTAATGGAAATTAAGAAGGTGTATATTGTATTGCTTGCATTGATCTCATAGTTTGTATATAAACCAAGTCGAAAATAATTCACCTGCTATCTCCACACAAGAGTATTTTATGAAGGGAATAATAAATAGAAGCCAAACATGTTGCTCTGATAGTTTGGAATAGAACCAATATCTTATCATCATCATCACCACTATTCATCACCACTATCATCATCCTCTTCTTCTTAATCAGCAAATGCGCATAATATCCTCGATGTACAGGAGTATAAAATACAAGGAAGCCTGAAAGTCTCGATGGTACATTGTATTAATTACTGATGGGTTATACTACTTATTACACACATAGTCTGGAGGATGAGTTGTTATTCTTCCCTGCTTCTATTGCTCTCCGCCTTTGTTAAAATTAATCTGAATGGCCGATTGAGTCAAATCCAAGCTCCAGCGTCTCGCATTTCATTCAGTAGCTCTTCGTGTTGATTGTGAAAGTGAATCGAATAGATGGGTATATCAAGGGTCGTCCGGACTCACTCTTCGAAACCATTTGAGGGAATGGTAACTTGAGACTTATTTTTCACATGGTTAAAAAAGGACAATAACCCATGTTCCTTTCCATACCAATTTAATTCTCTAGATTCAATACGAAGCAAAGTACCACCGCGTGTGCTGGATCTAGATCCTCTCTATCTCTACCAATAATAGAGTAGCAAACCACCGACAAGCTGGCATTTCTTCCCTGCTTTGCTTATGCTACGGGCTTTCCTGGACAATCTCCTTCATGGGCATACGCATATTGAACAGATAGACTTCTTTAGTTACTCTACCCACCACAATTTATAAATATAAAAAATGTATTCTCCTGAAATAACCATAACTAGTAATTTCCTTGTTAGCCATTGTTGTAATAAACAAGCTGGGTACAAATAGAGTGTAAAGAAGTCTCACAATCCCATTCCCTGTGTGTGTCATCTAAAATTTTAGATGGAACACGACCCTCCCTCTCCTTCGTCCTCGGTTACCTTTTTTAATGCGTGTGTACCAAACACATTAGTGTTTCCTTTTCTTAAAACTCTTGAATGGACCTTCTGTCTTGACCTATTCGACACCTACCAAGGTGCAACTATGTGGACAATGAATGAGTCCCATCCTCCTCAAACCGCTACCAATCTACAATCACACATCTAAATTTGAGACATGAAAAAAAAACTAAATGCTTTTTACTCAGCTTTCGGAGAGAAGAGTCCCCAGCTTTTTAAAACCACAAACTTAAGTTGAGACCACATCCAGTGTACCACCGAGTCTCGTATTCCAATCCACAATTCAAAATCACAATAAAAATATCTAGTAAATGGTAAGAATATCTATAAGTATTTGAAGAGGGGATACATACCCAACTATAAATACTTTAAATAATAGGAAGTGCCTAAATGAAACACACTTACTTCTCAGCCCATAAACCCATAGTTGTAGAGTAGTTTAGTTTTTTTGTCGCTGACGACAAAGAAGGATAATTTGATATCCTATGATTCATCCCGTAACTCATGGAAATGCAATGCAATGCAGTTGGATGTTTTCTATTCCTTTGCAACTATGGCAAGGTGTGAATGAGGAACAAAGATGGACATTAAAGTAAAATGGAAAGTGCAAACATTTATTTTAGTTTTGTAAACCCATAATATTGTTTTATTCTTGTCCGTCTTGAGTGAGTGAGTCCACTTGGTGAAGCTTTTAAGATTATTATCTCCGGGGATAAAATCTATACAAAATATTATGTGCATCTAGAATCTAGATATAATCTAACTGGGTAGGCATATGGTATTAAATATTGAAATCACTTAAGATTAAGTTCTGAGAGTGTTTTTTGATAGTTTGCTATTAGATTTGAGGTAAATAAATCTTGAGATTATGAAAGGAGATGAAAACTACTTTTATAAATACATGTGGTAAAAACGTCATTTAGAGACTTAAAAAAGTATTTATTCATTCGAGTTAAACTTTGGAAGAACTTTTTGTTTAATATTCTATCCAAACATGTTTATCATTTTTCACATCGTATTCTCACCCCGTGACCTCTGGATGTTTTTCTCCATCTTTCTCAATAATTATCATCACCTCATTCGTTTAAAGTTAACTTTTTTATTCCTCCCTTTTACAATTGTTTGTTCCGATTGTAACTTTATGCTGCAAATGTATGTATTTTCTCCAAATGCTTTCAATTAAGTTTTCTTTAAAGTATTTACAATTCTTGTGCTTGAACTATCGATTCACAGATTAAAAATAGATTTTAAACCAAATAAACTGTCAAAACTTAGCTAGTAACATAAAATTTGATGAAATGTATTACATATCTTACAAATGTTTTCATTTGGACTAGATGTCCAAAACTCAATCAGGTAAACGAGGTTTGATTTAAAATGACAGTATGGGTCATGTTGACACTTGAGAAAAAAACATAAATGTGCAGGAGTGATTCTCTCCAGATTTACTTCTTATCTTTTGATAGTGGGAACTTAGTGGGTGTCGCCGTCTTGCAAAGCAAACTTTAAAGCAAAGCCGAATGAATGTTTTCGTTTGTATTGTTTTTGTGTGCCAAATTTGGGAGATTCCCAATTTCTTCATGCGTGTGTAAATTATCCGACAAAGCAAGGCAGAAAGGTTCTACCTTCCCTTGTGTTTACAAGAGGTTTGTTTTATCGCAGTCAATGGTCAGAACATTAGGTCTGACATGTCTACATAAGCGAGGGCCTTCCACAAATTTTAATCTATTGTTAATGGTTTCGGCAGACGCTTAAGATTAGTGGTACCTTGGAAAAACTGAAGCTCCAAACTCCAAACTGTTGACTGTGTTTTCCATCCTTCAAGATTACACATGGGTGACTGGACGTTGGGTAGCCTCAACCTCGGATTTTATCTTGATGATGGGGATAGGTTAGTTACCCAGGTTAGATCATCACACTTTCCAAAGCTGTTTGTATCTATTGTGCTGAGCTGAATATGAGCGTATCATCCGCCTAACCCTTTAATGCGCTTTTAAAGAAATCGGGGTCTCATCTTTCACAATGTGAAGGTAAACAGAAAATAGGAATGTGTTGTGTGCCCATTTGGATGGGAAGTTTGAACGAACTGGCATTTTCATTATTTTCCGTTTCATAGGTTTCAGATACGAAATTCGAGGTAGAGGATACGAAAAGAACGAAGTACATGAGGAGTTTAAGGGATTCAAGTTTGGACTATTCGACTGGTGGATTTATTAAATTCGAAAGGGTTAGTGAAGCAGATCCCTAACCCTACAGGGTATGTAAGTGATACACCAACCCTTTGTTTCTGATGGCTCTCCGTGGTTTCATACCTGTCAACACGTCACGCAAATCCCACCTATCTACATAACACATAAATCCTCAGCTCTCTCTCTCTTGCTCTTCAGCCACACCACACATTATTTCCAATCAGTTTCAATTTCGTTTGTCCTATAACTTTCCCATAAATTCATCTACTTCTAGTCCCATCATATATTTTACGGATTTATACATTCTACCCTCTCATCCCATTCAATTCTTATCTCAGATTCATTTTACCCTTTTCCTCAGTATCTCATTCCTTTTAAATTCATTCTAAAGTTCTACAGAACAGTAATTAATGGTGGTTCATTTTTAGAAAACAAATTGGGATTCTGGCATCCCATCTGAACCCAAATAAACTCAAAAAGTATTATTGTCTGAATGATGAATCTCTACACTCATCATTACAATTGATAGTTTGGAGGAATATCTAAGGGGAAAATTATATAAAACGTGAAGTTGGTCAAAAACTATTTGCTGTCAATCCACAATGAAGTTGCCTGTAATTAATATATGGGACGATACCATAAAATTTAATATTCTTGCAATTGTTAAGGACTATTTTTAAATAAAAATTTAATGAGACAAACAAACAATTGATTCCATGAAATTCAGTTTAAAAAAACGATGGAAAATGTAATTTGATCATCTTATTATTGCGCTAATACAATCTGTAAATCTGAAAGTCCTGAGGCAGCTCGAAAAATATATGTAAATATCATTTCGGATTCTTCCAAATTCCAAAGAAAATCTTAATCCCTTCAAACTGAAATTTCAGAGCTTTGTATTATTTTACAAAGTGAGACTTTAAAATTCAATACACTATGTACAATGAGCCCTTAAAGACACTGATAAAAGCCAAGAGCAATTTTAAATCCGTTCATAAGACTTCCGTACAATAATTGATACATAACAAAGGCGATAGCAAAAAGCCGTGAGTTAATCAACCGAAAGTGTCACAATATCCCATCCCAAATAAATAGAAGAGGAACAGAGTAAGCAATCCCATCGTTTGTCGGGGGGTGGCCAAGTAATCATTTTTATTTACAAGTTGTGCGTGATTAAAGGGCTGGTGCAGATGTTGGATATTGGAGAGATGTCAAAAGAGATACGCAATTATTTTGATTATTGTTGATGTGCTCTTATGTTACAGGAGAGATGGAGAACGAGAGAGAGAGAGACTGGATGATGATTCTGAAGGGTGATTGTTAAGTCAATGGGATGGTTTTTGTTCAATAAGTAGAAACAGAAGTGAAAGCAGTTGTGGAATGATAAAAGAGATGCCAAGGTGCTAAATGGACTCTTGGAGCTGGAATAAATTGGGCTGGAGAGGAGAAAGGCTCGTGTAAAAATACGAGGAAGAGATGGCTGAAAGAGATGAGAATGTCGAATCATTCACCCCCAGTCTTCAGTGCGTATGCATATTATCCTCTGAGAGCATAAGTAATCTCAGAGTGGTGGTAGGTAGGTGGTAGTAACCTAGGAGGAAGGAAGAATAGGAAATTAATAGAGAATGAATGGAGATGAGAAAGAGAGATTTGTCGATCAAAATCAATGATGAAAACATTTATTTTCATCATCCGAGTATATGCAGTAAATTGTAAGTGTTTCCCTATATCATCTATAGTTAATGTGGGCGACTGAATCTCACATAGTGCCAAGGGCTTTTCATAACTTACGTCCTCTGCGTCAATAGCAAGGGTAGGTATAAGGTATGACTCTGGCTATTTCTATCTTGTGGAGCTCAAAGGGTTTTAAACTACCTCCTTGATTTGAGGAATATTTGATTCGTTGAGTAAAGTAATGGGTGGACGATCCGGAAGTAGTAGGTTACTTAGGTTATGTAGTTGTGATTGTGAGCTGAACTGGTGTGGAAAAGCAGTAGGCACTAGTTTAGAATGGAGTGTCTGGTGAAAGAGACGTCTCAAAAGGGAAGAAAGTAATCGAGGAAAACGCGAAAAACGCGAAAAAGATATATGAAGCAGAAAGGAACTTCAATCGAAGTCTAATTTCGGTGAAAGTGCTGACTTTTGTGTTCCCTTTCATTGCCGGATAGCTTTTGGCAGTTGCAGAATTGAAAAAGATTTTTTTCTCTCCTCTGGACCCTCTTTGATCACGCAGATTTGTTCCTTTGCTCCTCCTTGTACAGCTTCCATCTAGTCCAATCCTATTCCCAAAAAGGATGCTTTATTATCCACTATTAAGCTCCTATCAGCTAAATGCATTCTATAATATTATATGGCTCCTCATAATCATCCCAATTGAATACCCCTTAAGCTAACCACATCGGACTGCTTCTAAGCTCTTTCCCTGTTACGTTACGTTTTCTATATGACATGATGACTGCCAGACTCCTCGTGATGAAAGAGGACAGATTATGATGGACCAGAGAACGTAGAGTAATCTTCCTGTCGTTTGTGTGGTCTCCCTTCGAGAGTTAATTGAAAATATCCATTTTGATTCCCCAAACATATTATGTCAAATTGGACATTCAAAGCACCTCGTCTTCATCTCCACATGAACACGTAAAATTGGCTCTGTCAAATCGACTAATGAAGCTTATCAGCCGTAGGCTTTATTGGGAGAAGCAGACGCCTACTCCAAATAAAGTACTCCTGACATCCAGGTTTTCAAATTGTTGTTCATCATACTTTTAGTTATTAATATGCCAGATACAAGATGATCGGAGATTGAGTCTGCAAATGCAATTCATTTATGATTGGATAAAAATAAGAAAGTATTTCTAGTCTCAAATGAATTGAAGTGGAAGCTGCTCAGGGCTAGAAATGTACAATTGTATTGCTGTGTGTATATCGTCTGGAATGTGTATTGGTACCTTATTTTGAGACTATTGTAGGACTTGGATTTGAATCGATTTTGCAATTTAAAATCAATTCTCCAAGGACTAGCTTAAAGATTTCCTTTTTAGAGTCTGAGCGATACCCGAAAATGTTGTTTGATGGGATCGGGGTCGGAGTTGAAGATTTCTGGATATGAAAGGAAAGGGAGGAAAGCGTCAGATTTTCGTGTCAATTGCAAAGAAAGATATTTTATGATTGAGGAGAGAGGAGGGAGAAAGAAGACATCCTTAAGGAAGTTGAGAATAGTTGGCTGGTAAAGTTTACTTAAAGACTGACTTTTTGGATTTAATCCAAGATGAAAGTGAGCTAAAAAGTAGATGAAAAAAAGTTCCTTTGATATTGCCAATTTCTCCCTCATTGAATGAGTTTTGAAGACGCCTTTGGGGTTCAACTCTTTCCTCTCTCTTCTAGTAAGTCTCTTCATGGAATGGACTATTAGTCTTAAATGATAAACACACACAATGGTCTTTCTCCAGGAGAGGAGTCACATTATATCTGCTACACCAAATAGGGATAGATGCGTTTTCCCAGCCTATGAAATCAAGAGCTTGAAGAGCATAAAGCACAATAGCCACACAAGCATTGTGTCATGATCATCATTGCTGCTCTAACAGAAGAACATAATAAACCTCCTCCTCTTCAACATTATATATACAAAATAGAAAGGCTGATGATCCTCGTTTCCCTCAGCATCATGGCTCTAAATTGATGACTTACATAACAATGCTGACTTGGTCAGTCCATTCCATCCTAACTTATTTTCATCAGTCTCGATATCCAAAATACCCTCCAGGCTCGGAACTACTCAACTCTGGCAGGACTAAAGAAAGTCTATACTCCTCCACCTAATCATGTCAATCATAACAATGGCACAAAAAATCCTCTCCACACATACCTAATTTCATTAAACTTATCTTTTGTTGCTCCGTAGTTATTTCCCTTTGTGTACTCCTGGCTCGCCAGGAACAACGGCGGAATCTTAATCTTAATATTCCCTGATCAGCCTCCGTTTAATTAATTAGAACTTTCATCACAAGATTTAAAAATATCTACTTGATGCTGCTCTAGTGTTAATCATGAGAAAATACCATAAATCCATAATGAATTTCCACAGAGGCTCATGAACCCCTCGCAGTGTCGTACTGAATATGCCATATAGAATGAAATATAAAGGCAGACATGCATTTCTATCTTATAAAAGGGAGATTGTTAGTCACTGACAGCTCCCGTCAATACCCAAGTGCGTATCTCCATGCCTATAATTAGAGACATATCGTTGTAATTATTATTTATAGCCACACACAGTGGAGCACTGAGAGCCGTCACTTATCTTCTAATAAGGTGAGGACCATGAATGGATATAACCTACGGAAATGATAACCCAGGGAAAGGAGAGATAATAAAATAATGGTGTACATCATGAGAGCCTCCTTGTTTATTTCTCTCTTGCTAGGCTACATGTTTTCTAAATGGGGTTGGGTGTCTCTCTACAGTAGGAGGACATGAAAGGGTAGATGAGACAAGAAGATTTTGAAGCTGAGTGAAAGTGGATGAACTCATCAGAATATAAAAGCTCTATTAATTAAGAGGTATCGAATCTAATAGAGATGGAGTGAGGGAGATAAGGGATGATGATGGAGGGTGAAAATGCAACAACCGGCCCATTAATCGCCTCCGGAGAAGCACAAAAATCATTATGAGCCAGACTACATGGCAGATAATGCAGGATTGAGTTAGTCAGCCTCTCCACTTTTCACGTCTATATGGCACATGATTCCTATTCAGTTGGTACGGCTCATCATTCTCATTGTGTCTCTCTTGTATCAATGGATGAACGAAAAGTTTCTGTATCAACCATAAACCACCACCGACTAATAGTCTCGATTTGTCCCTTATGAATTTTATTCCTTTTGTTTGCCTTTCCCAATTATAGTCAAGGCTTTTATAATCATTCAATTCAATAGACACTCTATCACAGCGGAATTACCTCCCTTTCTCTCTTCTTTCATAAATGCAAACTACTGCTATTATATTAGAATTTATCCCTCTATTTCCAATCACTCCGCTCCGTTTCCACTTTCTTTTCAACCTCAACTCTTTATTAAAGCAATGCAAGCCTCTCTACTAGTAATCCTCCTTAATATCATTATTATTATTAGCTCATATCTCTGAGGAATGTTCAATCGATCAATGAATTTCAGGAGATAGAATCCTTTCAATGAATTTAGCTCCCTCAAAATGGTTAAAGTGATAGATTTTGTTTGTAAAGAACCTCATATTATAGACAACAATATAATATTCAATACAGTGTCTCTGATTTCCTTGTATTTCTCTTGATCCCTGTCTACACGTGTGAATACCTCCCTATTAGAGGCTTTCGTTTTATTTATTTCCATTCTTGAAATAGTAGATTCTCCTGATTCTCATGAAGAGAAGTGTCCAACCCACGTGCACACACAATAAGCGTCTCCTTTTACTTACGAGGAGTTTCCACAAAAGTAAGTGGGATGAAGAAGGGGAAGAAAAAGTATTCAAAGAATGCGACAAAAATGGAATAGAAGTAAAATTTGAGTCGAATGTTTCTTTCCATGTTTAGAGGTGTGAAAATGGGTGGGTCGTGCCTTTGATGAAACAATTCCTGATGTTGGTAAATAAATGATGGTAGCGGCGGTAGTGGTGGTGCGAGAATTTTGGAAGAAAAAAGGATGGTCTATAAGTGCATGCAATAAGGATGATGGTCCTTTGTACTTTTTGGAGTGTTTCAGTAAAGATTAAAGGCGAAAAGAGATGGAAATTGGCTTTTGCTCTGGAAATGGAAGAGAGAGGAGAGAGAAAAATATCCATGTAAAAGGGATGAAGATAAAAGGTGAGCAGTTGGCTCTTTCATCAGAGGTCCATGATATACAATGGATACGAAGAGGAAGACATACATCCACAAGCTGGTAGTAGTGCGATGGTGTGTGTGTATATGTACTTATAATATTTTAGTGCGGAGAAATGGTTGATGGGTTGATGGGCCACGGAAAGTGTGAGCGACTGACTGGAAAAGAGACAGTAAAAACCGATGGGAATTGCAATGAGCAAAAATTGTCCGAAAAAAGTCCCGGGTTTACTTTATGGAATTCCCAGAGGTTTTTAACGGCTCCCTCAATAGTTTCTGTCCTCCTTTCTGTTCCTTCCTCATGTCCTCATCCTAAGCCGTTTTCACTTGATCCCTCGCTCCATTAACTTTTAAACATAAAACCACCACTCCCTTCCATATTATTCTTGATACAACTCATTGCCCAATGTGTCACAGTTGACCACCTATCCAATCATCACACATTTATTACCCTGTTATGAGTTACCAGAGACCATTCCCTAATTGCAATGATATAAGCAAAAGCGACAATCAACTCTATTAGACTGTCATACCAACTTACTTACTTGATACTTGATACTAATCTCACCAAGATCAGAAAGTTAAAATTTTTATTTAAACTTTGGTGAAGTACTTGGAGCTAATTAAGTCGTTATAAAATGCATTGGCATGCTTCCAGCTTGAAGCTGCTGCAATTTTAAAGACACTTACGTAGGTATTCAAGGAACCGCAAATCGTAATTCATCACAGGTGAGTGATAAATAGTCATCGAAACATTAGAACTGAAAACAGATCCTATTAAGTTTTTGCTGTTTGAATCAAACAACTTAGAACGGTAGCAATAAGATAATTGCTTTCAAATGTCAAAACAATATTTACCAGAGAAATTTGTTTGTTTTGATTGGTTTTCATCAAGAGAATTTTCTCATGTCTGGATGAATTCTTGGCCCTAAAAGCTTACACAATCTCGAAAAAGGACCATTGGAATATCTTGTTTCATGCAGGATGGCGGAAGCTCATCAACATGCCATTCTGCTTCAGATGTATCGATAAAATTGTTGAGAGATCGTTTAAACATCCTATACAATAAGTCAGACAATATTATTATTACCCCTTGAAAGTTTTATCCTCCTGTGCCCTACCCACTGTTCAAAATCATCTAAGTACCATACTGAGAAAGACAGCGGGAGAAGATCCGTATATAGAAAATCTGTGAAGGATCACAAATCCCAGATCGGATAAATTTTAAAATCTTTTGCTCTCAGTTCACCGATAGAGCTCAGCTCCCCTTATCCTAGCATTACCAGCCTCGTTACCAACACTATATAGAACATCATATAGGGAACGTGGACACGGCATCAACCTAAGACTTTGACCATTTTACCCTGTGTACTTATAAGTATGGGAGTAGTGATCTAGTGATGCAGGGCTTAAATCGGGTAATCTTCCTAAATCTCCCAGAAATGCATAAAGATGAAGCTAAACAAGACCAGTAGGGGGTCTATGATAGGATTAGCGGTGCGAAAAAACATTTTTTCGCTAAAATGAGAAGACTCTAGCCGCCCCGCTGTCTCATTGTTGGGAATCCATTGCCTAACTACATGCCCACATTGCCCACTGCCTAATACAAATAGGCACAATAGATCGGAGTTGGGAAGGTAGGCTATCTCAACAAATTAGAGTGAGACAGAAGAGAGATCTCCCTTGGTCGGTAAAACCAATGTGGCAACTCTCATTCGGTCCTAATTATACATTTTACGCCTCAGTTGTTCCTCCTTTTTCAAACACCGAATTATCAAAGATCCCTCGGGATCCTTCTGTTCTCTCCATAGAATGACATAGAACTAAGCTTAGAACCGATCCGATTCTTCATCCTTTTCAACTCACACTCTACCAGTATCATCTCATTTTCCAACACCAATCTCCTTCAGTCAATTCAACCAGGCTTCTCATCATCATCCTCCAAATCTCTCTCTCTCTCTCTCTAGTTCCCTCATAGTATATTATCGAGGTTGTTGCAGGAGGCATTTTACCTTTTTATAGTACGTCAAATATTCTACACCCCCTTCTCCATCGGTAGAGAGACCAGTGAGGTCTGATTCATTCTAATAAAAGCGAGCAAGTGAATCACTCTTTCATTTCATCCATCCGATTTCCTTTGATTAGCTCTCAGCTTACCGGCATTCCCACAATGCCACACACACTTGGCCTCCTTAAGCGCTACTCTCCCATAATTAAACTTCCCTCCGATCAACTAATGTGTTCCGACTAATTTGATTCTTCTCTCTCACTACCTCAAACCTCCTCCAACTAGTCTCTATATAGAAGCACTTAGATTGTATTACCTTTTCCTAGCCTACCTTCTCGAGCCAGTCGAGCCATATGGACGGAAAAGGAGTGGGTATTAATTAAGCCTCCTCTGAGTACTCCAACTAGGGCTGCAACGATTGGGAAAACAAGGCAGATTCTTCGTATGTGTGTATCAGTCCCTTAAGAGGTTCATATACAGCTGGTGAAACTAAAGTGAAAGTCTAGCAAGGACAATGAGATTCTTTTGAGAAAATAAATGGGCTAAGAATACTGAGATGACAAGGGTATGATTTTCCTATTAACTTCCAAAGAATTTCTTGAGGATATGTCAAGGTGGAAGAGTCATGGATGAGATGTGGTAAAATGCAAAATGTGTCCCAGAAGGGCATATTCATTCCAACAGTTGTGGAGTGTTACCCTGTTGGAAAGCTCAGTCGTGCAGAAAATAACCTATTACTTCTGTAATACGGATCACCTCGGACTCGAATCTCTGAGAGAGGAGAGAGAGAGAGTGATGGGGTTTGAACGAATCTGGCAGTGACTAGACAATAACAAGGCTATCAGAGATAGAAATCCTAGTCAGTACTACATATGTAGGAGCTAGTTTTAGGATCAGGAATGAGAGAAGGGATCATTTTGGAAGGAACAACAGGCGTCCAATGTACAAGAAAAAAAGTCCGACTCCGTTCTTCAAATACGTGTAGATAGTAGACACTCGGGAATAGAGCGTCCCAATACGTACATCTATATAAAATGTATATCCATGAACGTACATGAACTTCCTACTCTTACTAGTAGTACATAGTACTTAGAAATTATAGAATGGGGACCTATAGCCTATAGCTTTTCGGAGTCAATCTGTGAGCTGTGTCGTTCCAAGTTTGAAATAAAATCCCCTCTAGATCACTATCCAATCTTCTTCACCTCATCCTCAGTGTCTTCTCCTAACATCTACAGACAAATACACGGGGATTTGAGTGAAACGTGCAAAAGTTGACGACACATCCGTAGATATGTATTATGTGAGCGTATATAAGTATAAAATCTATGTACCTACTTCTTGATCCAATCTCAGGAAATTCGGTTCACGAAATCTCATTTTCCTTTCCCTCTCACTCTCTTGCGTCCATTTCACACCAAATGAAAAGTCACATCCGGAGGTTTTGCATTATTCATTGAGTCGAAGGTGCAACACACATATCTAATATATCCACCATTATACCCTCTCTGCATTGAATTGAATGAAACTTATCTAATTTCCTCCGCCTACCCATTTCATCTTTGTCCACCCAGCTTCTTCCATTCCTTTCCCTTTTATAGACTTTAAGGGAAAACTCCAATCCTATACTTTCTCAGTCCATTTTCTCCCACCCAAATCCATATCTTTTAACGGAACCTTAAGTAATCTTTAAGTCTTCTTTACATCCAGTCCATTCTTCTTGGGAGTGAAATGCAAGGGTGAGGAGATCATGAGCTCTGATGTGCCAAGAAGCTTTAAAGTATCGGTAACACTCTAGTCCTTTTTATACTTGGGGCTTCTCTATACAGAAATAAAGGTTATGCGGGGAGAGTGGAGAGATAATGTGGATTTGATTCGGTCAAGTAATTATGTGTGGAAACACACGCTTCTCTTTACAAAATAGACCGGCATCAGATAGGATCATAAGATTCTGTTTCCCTGCAGCATTATATTCTTCTACTATTTGTTTGTTCGAGGGTTTACATAATCTGTAAAACAAGCTGATTTGAAGGGTCGACAATGCCAACGGTTCAGTGTCTCTTTCAATGCGGTAACCTCAACAATTTCGTTCCCACTTTTTTTCCCTCAAATGGATTTAGAATTTAGACACTTTTCTTTTGGATTACTCCTTGTTAGGCGGCTAATCCTTAAATCCTCGAAAACAAACACTTTCAAATACTACTTAGGAATTATCTGACCTAGCACTATCCTAAATCGATTGAGATTTACAGATTGTTCTCATCCTCCGCTTAAATATCTTCAATTCAGAGAGTAAAGTACTCTTTATTAGTATGCTCGAATAGGCCTGTGGAATGTGGAAGTACATCAAATAGTTCTCAGTCTGAACCTTCGTGTGTCATATCTCATTTCTGTCTTAATCACAACCATTTAACTACAGCGCGCCTAACTATTTAGAACTCTGCATTGATTCTAGTTATAATGTAACACTTACAAATTAACTTACTTGTAATTTATAATGCTTACTTAAGATAGACTACGTTCTATACAGTATAATAATTGACAACATATAGTCTAACATTTATCTCTAATGTATTAAATTTTTATATTTCAAGCTCTTCTTATACATGAAGCCATCGTAGATTTTTCTTCTGAATCTATTTTGTCTTTCTCGTGAATATTTTAGTTTAATTGTAATTACTGATTAAATGTTTTAAAAAAAACACTCGTATCATACGCATAGAATAATCTAAAAAGTCCTCAAAGTAAAGAATCCAACGACCTTTCCGAGTCTTTCATAGAGTTTGCATACCTAAAACTTGTGCTTTAATTTACAGCGAAAATCTGTGCATATTTTTAGACCGAAAACACATAAGCGAGAAGTATAAACGGGAATGTTCATGAGAAATTACGATTATTATCTTTCTGAAATGAGATAGTCAATTCCGAAGACCTGTGTGGAATTTAGAGTTTAAAAGGAGGAAAATGAAAGAGGAAAAAGGAGGATACAATTATGACAGAAAGGGAACTCTGGTACGGGTGCTCATATTCGGATGCAAATGGAACGAGTCTCTGAAGATACTTTAACTGTTCTAGGGGAGAAAAAAATAAGACTAAAAACAGTGAGAATAATAATTCAAGGTAATAAACTCCGACTGCGGAAATAGTACAAGAAGGAAAGAAAGGAAGGGAGTGTTCAGCAGAATGACAACAAGGGCATTGCAATAAGTTCCATTTAATCGACCAACCGTTTCCTCCAATCTCCAAGGAATCGTAATACTAATGGCTATAAAGGAGGAGCGAGATGTCGTAAAAATTTCTTTACTTTTATACTCTCTCTCTCCTTGTCTACATCCTATCTTCCTTGATGGCATTTTCAAAAATCTCACTGAGCTCATCAAGGGGTTATAAATAAGTACGAATACTGAATCTAGAAAAAAAACAGCTCCCGTACTATCCCAAGTCTACTTTAGTCCCTCAAGTCGTCAAGTCTGATCCATGGCACGATGCCATGTAGAAAATAAAGAATTTTGTAAAGACACACAATCTAAAATAGCGTCCGCACTATCCCAAGTCTACTATATATATAGTCTTTCTCAAGTTTCGCTTACACGAAGCGATGAAGAAAATAATTCCGAGAAGCTAATTAAGAATTTTTTAGGTGTTATGTCGGTGCTGTAGTGTAGACATTTGCCTTAACTATTTTAAATCGAATGCATATCGACAAGGAAGTCGATCACCCCGACTCTGATTTTAATTCAAAGAAACCTGGAGAAGGATCAGAGTTACGCCTGTAAACTACGCAACGATATATACATGTAATAGATGTCCATAATTCATAGTCCTTTAAAATAAAATCAGTAGAGTTACATCCTGCCTAGACTGACGTTTAATTGGAGCACAGTTGTAGCACAGTTCAACTGTGCTCTAACTTCACGCGTGATATTGGAGCACACTTGGAGCACACTTCAACTGTGCTCCAACTTCACGTGTGATATTGGAGCACACTTAGAGCCTTGATCAACTGTGCTCTAACTTCACGCGTTGTATTGGAGCACAGTTGTAGCACACTTCAACTGTGCTCTAACTTCACGTGTGATAATGGAGCACAGTTTGGAGCCTTGCTCATCTGTGCTCTAACTTCACGTGTAATATTGTAGCACACTTAGCCCTCTTGTAAATGTGCTCCAATATAACATGAGCTAATACAGGAGTTAAAAATTATTACCACTAATTAAAGTATTAAATGAAGTCTTTAATTAACTAAGAAAACCCTACTCCCCGTTCGTTTGAATACAACTTTTGATAATATACTTCCAGTTTTTAAGGGTTGCATTTAACAGGGTTCATCATAAATTGAGTTTCCCCTAACAATTTATTTTTCCCATTCCTTTGAATTCGCCTAATAAAAAAACCATTCCCTCTCAGGTTTAATTTTAAATGGCTCCAATTTGTTTGACTATGTTAATTATATTTTGATTTTTTTGAAATTTAAATTAATATGGGCCATTTTATATTAAAATTGAGGGTTCGCGATATATTTATTAGGCACGATTAAATGAATGAAAATTATTTAATTACTCAGTGAAACTAAATATATAGGTGACTTAAATTACTTCCAGTTTTTAAACCCCCCTCTTTCGACATACACCTGTCGCCTATGCTTCCTATTCCCAAAATAAAAGTTACTAGGACAGAATTTTTTCGAAATTTTTTTCAATCGCATAAAAGAAATGACAAACGAGAGTCGATCACATGGGGCTTATAAAAATAAATCTAAAGCTCTGAGATTTGGCATGCAAGTACCCGATTGCAATATAAAAGGCACTGACTGTCTGTAAATCTCTGTCGAAGTATTGACTCGCGGATTTTTCGTTTTAGTTGTCACAGAATCCCTAAAAGTCAGACTTGATCTTTGAAAGAATGTAATGATTAGTTTGGAGTACGAATTAATTGCGATCAAAAGGGGAACTGTGGCGGCTGACCGCAGGGTGCTCACTAGAAAATCTACTTAAATCATGAAAATATTCTTTTGGACAACAAAATGAGTTTAAAAAAATAAATATTGCACAAATTAGACGACGGGGGGACGTGAGGTCAAAACAGGGGTTTTCAAGTGGGGTAAAAAACTGGAAGTATATTATCAAAAGTTTCATACAAACGAACGGGCCTTTCGTAGCTGTTTGGAGTAGGGTTTTCTTAGTTAATTAAAGACTTCATTCAATACTTTAATTAGTGGGAATAATTTTTAACTGCTGTATTAGCTCATGTTATATTGGAGCACATTTACAAGAGGGCTAAGTGTGCTACAATATTACACGTGAAGTTAGAGCACAGATGAGCAAGGCTCCAAACTGTGCTCCATTATCACACGTGAAGTTAGAGCACAGTTGAAGTGTGCTACAACTGTGCTCCAATACAACGCGTGAAGTTAGAGCACAGTTGATCAAGGCTCTAAGTGTGCTCCAATATCACACGTGAAGTTGGAGCACAGTTGAAGTGTGCTCCAAGTGTGCTCCAATATCACGCGTGAAGTTAGAGCACAGTTGAACTGTGCTACAACTGTGCTCCAATAAAACGTCAGTCCTACCTAGTCAAGATTTTAATGACAAGGCTCTCTCTGCCTTTTGAAAAGAAGAGTGCGGAGTAAAGATAGAGGCAAGTCGGGCAAGTCCTACCACTTTGGGGGTGAGAAGGTGGAGCTAGACAATTACTAATTAGAGAAGATTCAGGCTGTCTACTCACCCAACCGTGTTCGTATTAATTAACAACCAAGGGTGGTTTTTCGGCTTGAGAACATGACAGGTTAGTTAATCCATCACAATTTATGACACTAATTACTTACCCACACAAGAGTAGGGGTTGTCTTGGGAGCTGTGACGGAGATAAGTCTATACACCATTTCTAAATTGTAATCTATGTATTTATGCATCACAATAAGTGAGTGAAGTGAGTCTTCATTTCTATTTGCAACATTATACAATATTTTGTATGGTGCCGCTATCATATTATTGAGGTTATTAATCCCAAGGATTTCAACGGCATTAGCACGTAGGAAAAAGTATGTTGGGTAGACAGGTTCAATATCTGTCGACATATTTATCTTCACTGGATTGTATTAATTATATTAGACGGACTTACGGATTTTGAGGAAAAAATAAAATCTAAAAGCCACTAAAATCAGTTATATTTGCATAAACATCTCAAAAGACATGCATGGGTCCTAGCACTCTTCTCTTAGCTTGTTGTCTTCCAACGATTTCTGATACGAATGGTCACCAATCATTTGTTAATTGTTGTATTGATGTAATTAACAATTAATTGCAGTTGATGAATAAAATTTTGATCTAGAAAGCTTAGCTTGGTTTTCACAATAGTGATAATTTAATTGAATCATTATACTTTATAGGTCCTCTCATTCTTCAAGTTTAAAATGAAAACATATGCACACTTGAGGGTAAAAATATAAAATGTAGGTAAAATCCAGATAACGGACAAGGGGCAGTCCTTTCCAAAGGGGACAAGGGCAGAGGGGGCAGATCTGTAAAACGGGGGCACTAAATCAGTGGGTATAATAATAATAATGGAGAGGTAGGATGAAGAGATTGGAGAATTTGAGGAGAAAAAGCGTGTGGAGAAGGAGAAAGCCTTCTTGCAGCCACCCCCTATGAAATTCGATTGTAACCAATTGAATTGAGGCGACGGATCAACCCACGCTCAACCCTCACAGTTGCTTCCAATTCCAACACAGGTTTTTCATCCCATCTCGGATAACATCTCGGATGAGGAGAAGCGAAGGATTTTTTCTAAATTACAGTGACTCCTTCTAAGTTCTAGACTCCTAGTAGTCGAATAAATTGACATTAAAAGTGAAAGCCGAAGTGAAACTATAAACCAGGCATACGCGTTTCTGTTTCACAATATGGCCGATCATTAAAGATTAATGAATGATTATTAAGTATCGTAGCTACTTTATGGATGTTCGTGTGTCCTATCGTCCGTCCGGGTCTGTCCATCCGTCGGGACGACAACTTTCGAATGAGTCTTTTTGAAAATTTGTCATATATGATTTCCTTGCTTAGGCCAAGTTGAAAGATGGTCACAATGGGGTTTTTCTTAAAGTTTTATCCAAATATTGCGCAAATAATAGCAACTCCACTATGTTGTAGCTAGACCAGTGGAGTAGCTTATGCTAACCGGCGTAGTTCGTATTCTAATTAAATTGGATGGATGCCGCAGAACTCAGTCCAATTTCGAATATTCGAAACTCAAGTCGAAAATTAAAAATAGAAGTGAAAACCTGACCATATCTCCATTACTTTGTTATGTTCATTTGAACGGTTTATTTTAGAAAGTGAAGTGTTCAAAATCAGTTTTAATATTAACTAACGGAGATATTGAGAAAAGTCATAGAAATTCTGTCCGTTACTAAGAAGCGGGGAGGTAGTTGGCGGGATGGAAGTATAATAGTCGGTGAATTTGATCACGAATTGGGCTGTTGTGAATACATTCCTTCTGGCTGTCTCTACTCTCTACATTTATTTCCCACTCAGAAACAATTGTCAGTGTCAAGGGTGTCAATTGATCTCGTATTTATTGGTGTTTTATTTCCCATCTGAACTCTGAACGGTAAATATTCAAGTAATTGATATTTTCTATTCATTGCTTACTAATGTTATTTTTAATGTTTGATATTTTAGAGTACACAGGAAAAGGAGGGATGGAGTAGGTAAATTTATTAGTTATTTGGGGGATCAAGAAAGTGGAGAGAGAGATTTTAGACTTTGTCCGAGGCAACGCGTGTGTCTGTTTTTGTGTCCTTGCACACTTGAGAGCTCTAGATGAGAATTAATTTGTCAGCAGTCGTTTCCAGTGTAATCTGGAATATTTATCGGTATTTTATTTAATGCTAATGAGTATTACATTTTTTATATTATAGTAGTAACAGTCACCTGTCTTGTGTGTCTTGTCACTTTTAGAATATAATCGTCTCAGTAAGATTCAAGTAGTGTGGACGAAAGGAATAAGGATGTGTGACAATAATCAGTCTCAGACCCTTGATCATTCTCCTCTTTTCGATATTGTCAACAAGCGGCCATCGTATCTAGATGCCGGAGGACCTCTGGCAGCTAATTCAAAATTTGATGAAAATGTCTGTCGTAGTTTGGAAAATCAGTTTATCGAAGAAGAAAATCTGGAGTCAGATGCTGAGCCAATCAAAACTTATTTACGAATTAGGCCATACAAACCCGAAGAGGGAGAACCTGAGGTATGTCTATATGTAAAAAATATTGTTCAATCTGGCATTGTCTCAAGGTCTCGTGGATTTTTTAATGTTTAGTTATACTATCGTGAAAGATGAATAATCTATATTTACCATAATATTGATACTCATCATTATTTTTCTTGGAATCTTTTTTTTAAATTCAATAGATTATCACGATTGTGGACCCAAGGACAATCATTGCAAATTCAATTGCTCCAGGTATGAGAGGACACAAATTGCCAAAAAAGACTGCGTATAAATTTACTAGAGTATTAGACTCCAATTGTACCCAGCAAGGAGTATTCGAATCTGCAATTGCTCCGCTGATGGAACATTTTGAAAAAGGAGAAAACTGTCTTGTCTTTTCTTATGGAGCTACAAATTCAGGAAAAACATACACTATGCAAGGTGAGTCCCCCCCAGAAACAACGAAAGACATCACTATTTAGTATTAGTCAATAAATTAATTCTTAATTTTTTAGGACGCACCAACATGTACGGAATCATTCCAAGAACGTTAGATCATATTTTTATACAATTTGGGGAAAAACTTTATAAAGGTGCTGATATTCAGCCATTCATGTATGAGAGCACTAGAGCTCTTAACGAAGAAGAACAAAGGGTGGTGAAACTGAAGAAAAAAATCCTGCTCGATGCTGCAGTTAGTGCACACAATATGCAATGCATAAATATTTGATATTTATCAGCGTTCTTGAACGAATGATTTTGTTTTAAAATAGGCTAAAACATCAGAAATGAAGGCAAGATGTTCTTTTGCTTCATCAGTTCTAACTACTACATCTTCGCACTGTGGATCGTTTAAATACATAGCAGGTGAGTTGAGTTCTTGAATCGAGATTTGCATATAATTGCGTCGTCATCATCAAGAAGGTATTATCAATTAAAATTTTTTGTGAAGGTATGTCTTTGAACAATGGCGAATTCCCATCATATGATGGTGTTAATTCTAACATGGTGTGCTTGTGGGTCTCCTTCATTGAACTTTATAATGAGAAGTGCTACGATCTCCTTGAAACTAATACCAAAGGAAAACGCAAGGACCTCAAAGTTGTATGTGATAAAAGTGGATTTGCTTACATGAAAGGTACTGGTAAAATATAGTTAGTTCAAAAACATTCAAGATAAATAATGATTAATAAATTATTTGAAACTATTCTGTTTTAAGATGTCACGGAACTGCCAGTGTTCAATGAAGAAGAAGCGTATGGTATTTATGTTGCTGGATACAAAAAGTTACAAGTTGGATCCACCAAAGTCAATCAGTCTTCTAGTCGTTCTCATTGTTTCTTCACCATCCGAGTAGTTGAATTAGGCGTAACTAAAGGTGTTGCCTTTCCTATGCAGACATATAGGTGGGTAGCCTTATATTTACGTTGATGTATTATAATAGTAAAAAAAATCCTGCTAATTAACCAGTAAATGCCGCTAATCTTCTAGGCGCTCTCCATACTTCCAGAAAATTGGAGGAAATATTTTATCGTTATGTTCAATAATATAGAGAATACATGTCCTCATGTCCTGCTAATTTAGCTTCTTTCATTCCATTTCCATTTCAGAATGACCTTCTGTGATCTTGCTGGCGTCGAGCGAGTGTCACAAACTGAAAACACCGGAGGGCTATTGCTGGAATCTTCCAATATCAATAAATCGTTACTGTCCTTACTTAAGGTCATTCGAATGATAAGGTAAATTACCATTTTCAATGTGCCGAATGATATTATGAATATTCCTTGCTGACTTTTTCAATGTTCATTTAATGCAGAGAGAAACAGCAGGGGCAATCTTTTCTTGAAAAAATCCCATTCAGAGAAAGTAAACTGACCCGTATTTTTCAAGGATATTTTAGAAGTTCAACTCATATTGCTATGATAGTAAATGTTAACCCTAATCCTGTCATGCTCGAGTCCACTATACAAACTCTCCAAAATTCTGCCATTGCAAGCAATGTAAACATCTAAATTTACCCCTACCTGCATTTTAAGGTTTGCTATGCTCTGTATGAAATTTTGTGTTACACTTTGTACTTGCAGATCGTTGCTTTTAGACCTTCTGAGATTCCGAAAATCGTTGTGTCGAACTTGTTAAATAATAGCAGTTTTCTCCATAGCAGCAGAGATTTGGAAGATGTTAAAGAAGAAAGTGAGGAAGATGATTGGGATAAAGATAATACTGATGAAGTCTTTATTAGTAAAACTAAGGCAAAACTAAGATCTTGTAAAAAGGTCCATCCAAACAAACGAAACTTTGTAGATGTCGAAGAGTTCTGCAAAAGTAACAAAGAAAACGAAGACACGAATATTGCTACGGTAATCCAAAAGAAGACTCATGCTATCGCAAACAATATTTTGAGGGAGCAGCTGTACGAAGCAGAAAAGGAGATTCGAAGACTCCGAATTCAGTTGAAAACTGTCGAGCAGGAAACTAGAGAAAAAATGATTCAGCTGTATGTAGAAGGCCTGAATATTAGTAATGCTTTTGCAACGTAAGAACCTATTAATTTATAAGTTATAAGTCTACGGGAAGGTATTCGCAAGGGTCATAGTCCAGGACCTGCAGGGTTGCTTAATTTGCCCGTAAATTTTTTTGAAAACACACCCCCTGAGCTTCATTTTATGCCACTCCCACATGTAAATTCTGTTTAATTTTTTCCTTTTCTCAAAGACCCATAGGGCCACGACACTACAAATTTAAAATATTTTAAAATTTTCAAACTGTGATCCCTACAATCATTTTTACATGGGGGGAGCCAGTACCCTCGGAATTTCGTTAATGTGTTTTTTAATTTTATTACAGTGATCAATGGCATAGTCAAAATGAAGCTCTTATGACATCAGAAAGACGGTGCAAGGAATTGACGTCTAAACTGGCCCAAATACCGATGAAAACTGTCACAGTTTCTACTCAAACAGATAACTAAGGCGACGATACTACGTAAACTACTCTGCATTTACCCATTTCCATTGTATTATTTCTTTGTCAACTGGGAAAATGCTGTGGAACTGGTAAAGAAATTAGGAAATGATATGTCAACCGTTTGCCAAATCAACCTATAATCGCGATAATCTCACTATTTGCTAGCACATAAATTGTGTAATAGCTCGGAGTTTCAGTTCTGATAATCTCTTAATGTAGGTAACTAAAACTAAACAAGGTAATTGAAATTGATAAGTATTAGTTTATATGCAATACCTTACTGATGTAGGTATGTATATCATTACAATGATTGAATGATGAATAATTTAATAAAAGTCCGGAATTAGCAAGCAATCAGTTTTTATTGTAAACCAAGTCTGTTTATTTGTAGTCCATTTCAGGACAGAAAAGTGTCATCTCTCTTCATTATCAAAAATATTGAAAAACGTATCCTAATTTCGATCACCATCACTGACCAGATTCCAAGATTCAATATCCCAGCTACTTCACCCAACCCAACCTTATAAAACGGCCATAAAATCAACCAATTTTTCAGTCTAAATTAATGCTTGAGTGTGCCTGGTCTTGGTTTGGGTAACTGGTCGTCTTGGCTTACATTCCTTGCACTGACTAAAAATTTATTTGTACAAAACAAAAAAATTAACACTGGAATCCAAGAGCAAAAACTGTTCTTACTAATTTTCACTAGCTATATACCTATACTTATATACATAATTGACACGGGGATATTATAGATTCAAATGCCTATTATAATAACAATTAACGATTTCCATGAATCACCGCTGATAGCTCAACATTTTCATTTATATGACAAGTTCCGAGCCAGCCAGGAACCAGCTCGGCAGATAGATACCTAAGAATTATGAACACACTCAGAACAATATTCATTGGAATGGCTCCATAGTCCATACTCATTAATAGTTGAGGGATGGTCACTTGCTGACATGAATTCCAGTGGAATAGTTGAATGATTTCACTGATGAGCACCACCTGTTCCAAATCCAATTAATATTTCTTCATTAGATAATGATTGAATTAGTGATTACCACTAATTGATTAAAATCAGACGGGTTAAATCTTACTCGTAAAATCTTGAAGGTATTGGGCAGCGCCATTTTCCCAATTAATTCTTTCTGAAGATGATACTTCGGGATTTCGAGGTGAAACCAAGGGATTTAGGTGACCTGCTCCACTCTGTGATTGGTGAGTTATTTGATTAGAAGGAAGCCCATCATAACTTTGAGCTGAATTCAAAGTTCCTAGTCTTCGCTGTTCCGCCATCCATTCTAAAAAAAATATATGATTAACATAGAACACCAAATTTGGTCACTAATAAATGTAATATAAACGATAAACGATTAACTCACCAAGTGCGTCACTTATGGACATATTGTTTAAAGGTGATGGATAAGTGCTAGAACTGGAAGAACTATTCAACTGTCGTTGACTATATATTAGTTCAGACTCCTGAGGAGGGACATTATTGCCCGAGAACGTATTCCATTGCTGATTCTTATGGGAAATTGAATTTTGCTTTGCAGCGGTGTGACAAAACTCTGGTGTACTGCATTGGGGTCTTCTGAAAGACGAGTCTTCCAATCTTCCATCGAATGGATTTACAGAGCATCCGAACTTTGCATTCTCGTCCCGATCTGGGCATGCTGATTCATGTCGCTGAAAAATCGAGGATGAAAGTGGAATCGTATCGCCAACATTCATTCTACTTTGGTCTTCCGGTGAGCGGTATCCTATCTCGTTGCTCGGATGTATCAGAATATTTGGGCTTTCTTTTAGTAAAGACCGCTGGAAATGTATATCATTTGAATTCGAGTGAGATCTCGAAGTTGGAAGTAAAGAATGCAAGTTAGATGAGTTATAGGAGTAGCCGCTACTAGAATGATGAATTAATTCATCTCGGTGTGCTATCATTTCAAGTAAATCTGCCGCTGTTGGTACTGGGCGCTGAATGGGACTCTTTCCAGCTTGCATTCTTTTCAGTTCTTGGAAAGTAAGTGAAGTTGACGACGCGTCTTGTGGGCTAAAGTTTGCCGACTCCATACCAAACCGTGGTGATGGATTTTCAGGAGTTGAGCCTTCGGTCCAACTGTAATCTTTCCAAGGACTCCATGAGTCCTCTTTACTATCTGCTTGTCTGGTATAAGGACCAAGTGGCTGCGAGTTTTTGTCGCCCTGGTCCCACCCCTTCAGTCCGGGTTGAACAACTGTCTGGCTAACAGAATGTAGTATATTGTTTGCCATTGCAATGGACAAGGGATCCAACATAGGTTCAGACATTTCATTAGGCCTAATGGGCCTGTTATTTACATGGCAAGGGTCCTGGTTTACACTAGCCAAACACGTGGGCGATTGAGAGATATAACCCCCATTTTCAACTCGTTCACGTCGATTCATGCTTCCGCCTAATGCGGGAGACGGTTCTACAGTAACATGGGGGCAAAACTGTCCATCAATTGAAATAGTTGCCCGATTCGTACTTTCTACATTTTTTGCATGAGCTCTTGCAATTCTGGGCATGACGTTGGCTCCAGCTGTCATGGATCCATGATAAATGTCACTACTTCTGTCACGACGACCACTTGACATTGGGCACTTATCAATGCCATTAGCAAATTTTATATTGTTTCGAGTAGATTTCCCCTTTCCTGATTTTGAAGGCGGTGCTGCTTTAACTGTAGTACATCGCTTGCTCACTAAATTTTCTACAACTTTATCACATGACAGAACTCTACGAGAAGAAAAGCTTGTCGACATTCCACTACAAGGACTGGATCGAATGCTTTCTTGGTCTTCCGCCCCGTCAATTTCTTTGGTTTTGGCTGCTTTATTTCGCTTACGTCGGGTCTTGCTTGATACGACCTATTAATCAACAACAATTATTGAATTCCTTATCAAAAAGTGAATAGAAATCAAATTAGTAAATAAATTACCTCCTCGAATTCTTCGTTTTCAGTGTTCCCGAATACATCGTCATCAATCATGCGTTGATTAACTTGGCTGGAGTCTCCAATTAATAATGCAGATGTTGAATCTGACCCTGTATGAGAATTCTCCGGTGCAGTCGTAAAGGATTCTTTCACCGAGCAGTGATCAGGGACAGACGATAAAGATTCGTTTACTTTGTTTGACGAGCCTTTAATATCAAAAGAAAAAATACCAACATTTAAATAAATATTGCTTCATGTAACTTGAAACTAACACACAAACTAAGATGATAGAATTCTATATTTAAACTGAAAGACTTGAAATTCTCGGACCCCTTCCGTACTTTTTAAATGCATTCAACAGGAGGTAAGCTATTTTTTATCTGAATCTGTCCTAGGCAACAGACAACCGAAAAAAATGTAAATCTAGACTATTAAGTGATATTTCTGAAATTTGGAGCTTTAGTAGCTTTACCTTTTTCGACCACGCTGTTGACTTTTGTTATGGTGATTCCAGGTGGAAGTTTGAGTTGAATTAATTCAGCGGCATTTTTAGCATCTTTCTCAGGGTAAGAATAGTGATTGGAAGAACTTGGACGTTCGTTTTCAACCACTTCAACACTCTCGGTGTCACAATTGGAACACTGCTGACTATTTTCTTCATTTGCAAGCTTGCTTTTCTTTTTCTTCTTTCGTTTTGTTCTGGCTGCTGTAGTTTCTTCTTCCGTTTCTACAGATTTTGCTGTTGCGTTCACAGAGTCGTTTCTATAAACTGTAAAAACAACAATTAGTATTAATGAACGGCGACTACGACGATAAAAAATAATGAGCTATACTCAATCGCTACAGGGCAAGATTATTGTGCCAAGTACAGTATTGCATGGAAGAAATGGCCAAGCAACGCACATGCTTTAAATACTCCCCCCAGCCCCAAAACCAGTTTAAAATTTGTGTTACTCCAAAACTAAAAAAGCTTTCTACAGGGATCTTTTAAAAACTTACTTTGACCATTGATGAGGTAATAAAGGAGATCTTCCCCTCCATGTTTACCTTTCAGGCTAATAGTAACAACGCTCTCTGGCTGCGAAGGGTGGCGGCGAATGGTCACCATTTCAGATTTTTTATCAGTACTTTGAGGTACTGCGTTCTGTTTGAACCCCTCCGGAGCCGTTGCAGATACAGTAGCATTCCCGCGAATTATATTAACATTAGGACTCATATCGTTTCCTCTCAGCATCATATCAGAGGCTGATATTTGCAAAGAGTGGCCCGTTACGATCTCAGAAGATGAAGTAGACTTACTTTTCTCCGATGTTACAGCAATCCGCTTCTTCCTGTTCTTTTTTTTGGCTTTTCGAGCGAATCGTTTTTGTTCCTCTACTTTTCGTCGTTCCTCTTCTTCTTGCTGCTCTTTTTCCTTCCTCAGCCGCTCTTCGTCTTCTCGTTTCCGCCGCTCTTCGTCTTCTCTTTTCCGTTCTTCGTCAATCTGAATTTTAATTTATGTATTTAATTTTCTACTTTAACAGATTCGGAAGTCAGTCAAGTATTGAAACGAACCTTTCTTTCTTTTTGCCGTGCCTTCTTAGCAGCTTTTTTGGGGTCAGCAGTTACTTGTATGCCTTCTATCATTCTAACCAATGCATCAACATCTTCCGTTGCAGGCCTGCTGTTAACCGTGATTACTTCTTTCTTAGCGCTCGATTTGTTATTTGAAGTAATCACATTTTTCAATTCCGTTTCTTCACTATTATCCCGTCTTAGATTGAGGGTCTTCAACATTCGCTGCCTCATCTGAGGGTATTTTGGGCTTACATGGGATCCACCCTGTCGCAAGAACAATATGCAAATGTATGTTAAAACACTGTAAAATATAAACTGAATTTTAAGTTATTACCATTTGCCGAAGACAGCTTTTACAATCATCGGGGCGGATTAATGAGGATAACGTATGTCCATGGCGGCCTTGTAATAATCGAAAATATAATATAATTATCTACGTACAACCAACATTCAATTCTTCGTCTTCGACTATGACACATAAAACCCAAATCAAAACTTACAACAGTCGCACGAAGCGTCTGGAGGCATGCCGTCAACACACACGTGGGAATGACCATCAAACTCATAGTGCTCCTGTTCTTCACAACAACCCCCCTCATGTCCAATAGTGCACTGCAACATAATCATGAAATTAATAAACAACTTTATAGCTGGAATAAATAAGTCATTGAGTCTTTATCATACTGGTATTGATGGAATGGATGCACCAGAAGATTTGGCAGGGTTATCCGAAGAAGGACCCATTTTTCTACTTCCTTCAATATCTAAGAACACAAAAGCATAATTTTTGGTTACTAATTTACTAATAGCATAGAAACATAATAAGACCTGATAACACTCACCTCTAGTCCCCATAGATGATGAACTGGGACACTCAAGACCTTCCTTTACTGACGAACTGACTCTACTAGTCTCCTGTCGGATACTCGGTTCCGTCATCAACTGATCAAAGGGAATGCCGGGATGCAACTTCAACTCGTCAACTTCGGCTTTGGGAGGATTTCGATATTTCGAGATAATTTCTTCTAGAGTGATTCTCTTTTTCTCTTTCCCAGGTTCAGTATTGGGAGGAGGGGCTGGAGAATTTACCTCCGCAGCAGGGTCACTATTTACTGGCCCGGAGCGACTTGGATCTGAAATCAATCACAATAAAAATATCCACTGTTACGAGCTCCAAATCTTTTCGGTCAATACGAATTGTGAAATATGCACAAATAATATCCTTATTAATATCATACTCACGCTAATGAACAATTAGGGCTCATAGTTTTGCTAAGAATACGCACGCGACAAACTATACACTGGGAATAATACCACCCGGACCCTGATGAGATAACCATTTACAGAAAAATCAACATTCTTCAATAATATTCTGATTGGTCTGTGGTGGCTCCTTCTCATGCAAGTACGTGACACAATGGTCGTCTAACCGTTCACCGTTCTTGTACTTGGTCAGCACTAACTGCTCGAAGTTGAGCGTAACTATTTACGCAGCCTACTAAAACTAATTGTAACTAGCAACAATAAACAGTGGAGAAGAAGTAATGAGAATCCAATCTACCTGCTTGTCACATTCAAACTTTATCACACTCTGCTCTGTCCGTGAAGATTAGTAACCTCCACGAGATACTTGACATTATCCATTGCTCACACTATTTAATCAGACTAGAGAAATCAAAGGCTAGTTCCAAGTACTCCTAATGTAGGACTTTGTTCGTTTTCTCACTTCAGTCGTGATCACTTGTAAGTGTGGAGATAACCCAGGGCACAGGGACTGGGGACAGAAACCGTTTAAGAGACAATCAGGAGCAGATCTGATTTGAACCTTCCCTGGAGTGTGTGCACTGTAGGGGGACCTATGGATGTCTGCACATTGAGCGTAACTCATTGAAAAACCCTCTCTTCCACACACTACCACAAGTTGCCTAGGTGGAAGGGACGTGAGTGTTTCACAATGCCCTCAAATCTTGGGAAGACAAAGCAAAGAGCCACCACCGCCTCTACCGCCATCACATAACCTCGCTTCCGTAGTATTCCGTACTCGATGATTCAAGGGAATCCAAGCAATTTTTTCGATAACCTCTACAGCTTGTCTACGTCTGCACCCCCTGACTCTTAGCCCAGCGTGGTTCAATTATTGTCATGCTCTAATCATTTTCTGCATCTATTTTCAATAGATTCCAAGATAATAATGACGCTTCTAATAACTTAATTAAATCTGGTCATAAAAACACTACATGGGGGGAATGGATACGATCAAACCTCAAAGCGATACAGAACAGAAACCCAACAACAACTGAAATTTGGTTTCAACAAAATAGCCTGAATTATTAGTATTTGATAAATTTAAATCTTACCTGATTCAATGTGAAACTTCATGGGGCACTCCCCATCATAACAACACCTGCACATCTGCATTTCAACCGTCTCCGTGGTCGAAAATTCCATACCGTCAGTCGTATTGTACACATTATTTACAACTACTTTTGTTCTCCGCATTATGAAATTGTGTTTAAAGACCGAAAATTAGTTAAATAGTGGCAAGCAACTCTCCTTCTTCCTGACTTAAACAAAATGTCTGTCTTACTGGGTGACTCGGACTGAATGAGTTCTCGGTGTCTCCGTCTCTCCTAGAATGCAGCTTCTTTGCAGCCACAGAGGAATTGGCGAATTGGAATTGGTCTCGATTGTTCCATAGAACTATATACTATACTATATGGTCTGTTCTTTGCAGCTAGAGTCGAGGGAGTCGAGGGAGTCGAAGTGTGTGTAATACTCGTAATTCCTTCAATCCTTCCTCGCTTGGGAAGATGGTTTCTTTTAGGAGGCAGAGATCGGCTGGATAGGCTAATCTGGGCTTGGGGACGCACCAATTATTGCGTAGTAAGAATGCAGCGGTGGCTCTGCCTGCAATATTTCGTTTCAATACTTAGTTGCGTTTCTATGGAAACACAGACGAGAAATTTGTCCAAGGGATTCACTCTGTCTGTACATCTCCTAAAAAATCCCTTGTCTGTGCTATGATCGTCGAGTGGCTACAAAAATTATGATGGCATTATGGCATATAGGTTGGTTAATTAGTTTTACTTTAAAATTTTTTTTAAATAAAATAGCAGGATCAAAAATTTAAAAAAAAGAAAAAAAGATTAAAGATGAGGCAAACGAAGTTTTTAAAATTTAAAATCAAATAAATGGCGAAATTCCCAATACGCAAAAAATGTTGGTGAAATAACTCGGATGGTTTTGTAAGAGAATCAATTGCTTCAGTCATCCCTCTTTAAACTTTCGAAAAGCTATTCCCCTGTCCCTGCCAAATTAAATTGACCAAGGAATAACCAGGTAGTCAATTAAATAATTGGCGTGACATTCACTGCAAAGGCATGCAAGATCTCCACTGACAGTCTATTGTTAGGGAGTTATTAACAGTGGAGAGAGACTTATAGACTGAAGAACGAAGTCAACAATGATTCCAGTCTATTTTTTAAAAGTTAACATCTCCGCCCGAGAGTCTAGAATTCATCATTGTGAGCATTCAATCAAGGATATAGAGTGAACCGAGGTGATAATTTACATAAATGTATTTTTAGCAGCTCTGAATCGATCACAGCCTCCTGCAATAAATTGTTTGGGATGCTATGAAAAGGAATCCTTAATTTTCGAATTGAATATTGAATAGAATACCCATAAAAAAGTAGGTACGTCAGACACTTTTTATCTGAACAAGAGGTGGCATCCTAATTGCATACAAAGGATCATCAGAGGATAATATACATCTTTTACACTATTCCGTTGGGCATCGTTTTACCTGACACGAAATGCAGATTACGTGCTTGAAGGCTTCAGACTGCTCAGTGGTTCTGTCTCCTGGATTGACTGGAATCGCTTGCGAGAAAGAAATCTATTTTTCTTCATATTTTTAGATTACATGCCATTAAGATATGACAAGGATGAGCTCATAATAACATCCGAATAAGCTTCTAAAAATCATTCCTCTTTCTTTTTATGCGGAAACCTATAGCATTTGTCCACGTCTAAGAGAGCTAGCACGTTTGATCATTATTTCTTAAGTTATGAGATTGTGGTGTAATATGTGCCAAATGAAATTATTCCTTTGAGGGCTCCTTAAAATGATAGACACGATAAGGCCGATGCTTCCTATTCTCCCTATGCTGTCCTTGTTGTAAGTTCCAAATCAAACTTTGGAATAAGACAAGAACCTTCCGCCTCTTTTCAACGGAATCAAAGCTGGAGATTCTTGTATAAGTGTACACTGCATTGGTTATACAAAATATGCATATAAGTATTGTACACTGTATATGGAAATGGAATGATTTTTCTTATGTTTATTTGAATTTTTTTACTTTTTCAAAGAGTGTACACAGTAGATTAATAGATATTCTACAATCCTATATGGATGCCAAGATTTCCACAACAATTCCTGTCATATCTTCAGAAACAACAAAGAAAAGTTATGTATGTATTGTGATCTAATGTACAAAATTACATTCATATTAGTTCACAGTCATGCATATATTTCATTTATAGTTAATCTATTCACATTATAGTTGGAGACTTAAAAAAAATCGTCCGGGTGGGCTTGACATTTCCTTCTGCTCTACGATTTCTAAAAACCATTTAACTTTGACTAGTAGGTATATGGTCTTGTTCAATTTACAAAATCACAACTGCTTCTTTTCTTTTTTCATAGCAACCTATCGAAATCCGACTTCTTTGGAACCACAATTTCCCAGAACATTTCCTTAATTCAGCCTCATAAAATATTTTCAAACCGTTTCCGCTCTATTTTCCATCTTAAATGCCTTAAAATGTCATTCTTTTGCCTTCAATTCGGAAAGTAGGATGGGGAAAGCGTATATGTATTGATCAAATTATTTAAATTGTATATTTTGTTTGGATTACATGTTATCTATACGTAGAATCGGTAGAATCTATCACACAGATACATGAGCATTCGATTGAATCAGCCATTACAAATAATAAAAACAAGGTAGTTTTGCCGAAGAGAACATTTTTTTGTACCATGATAAGCCGTTTGATATCTTTACTTGCTCAATTTATCTTGACTTGGTTCTGGTTCCATGGAACTTTTATCGATCAGTTGAAAATGAGCACGACTCTTGGAAATTAATAACCTACAAATTTTTCTGTCGCATATAATCCACATAATCGTGAACTTAATAAAAAATATTAAATGTGTATATTACAGGTCACTTTTTTCAAAAAATTCTCTAGACATTCAGTATCATATTCAATAGACATTGTGAAAAGTATTTATAGTCCTGCAGAAAAGTTGATTGATTCAATCAATCATATTCTAGATTGTGGAGATCAAGACCGTATGCCTTTCCCGTACTTATTGGATAAATAAAATAAATTTGCTACCATGATGTGCAGTAAATAAAATATACTTCTAAAATAGAACGAAAAAGGCTAATTTTTGCTAAGTAACTAACTAAGCTCGAAAATTGTCAGAACGTAACAACCCTGTACCTTCAAGGAAGTTCTGATTGAATAAATAATAATAAGCATATGAGTACATCTAACATGAAGTTCACCAGTAACTGAGTAAACCAAAGTAAGACAAAGATATTGAAAATATTTTAATAGAATAATAAATTAAAGCATTTGATGAAAATAATGTCCCTGGTGATGTTTGAAAATAAATAAAGTAGGAATGAAAGTAGGATAGGGCAGAGTGACATGGACTTTCTCACATACTAGTAAGATTAGTAATGAGATCAATTTCGTCCGGCTCATCGAAGTCACTTCTTTTGGGAACTGGAGATCTCTGAGGTTTAAATGGCAAATCTCCGTGGGACTTTCTGCCTTCATGGTTCAGTCCATTTCTTCCTTTATTATTTGAGTAATGGTTTGGATGCCTCCGTGATCTGTGAACCCTCTGGCTCTGAGTTCCAAGGGCATTTCTGGGATTTCTTGAATCATTAAATCGGTACGAGGCCCGCACCTGTAGGAAGGAACAACAAATATTTACACTGTACCAAAATCTTTGTAAGAACAACATCTCATCGATCAACTACTGCTGACATATCGAAATTGAGATTGAGTCTGAAATATTATAACGTCAAACGCTTAGCTATGGCTTTCAATGAGCTTAATTAATTAGTTGACAATGATATCTACAGGTTTTGTGTTATTTCATGATTTAAAGGGATTAAATAGTAATCGTCCCTCCTATTTTCAGGTTTTACTGTCCATATCTAAATTGGCTTTCAATTGATGTTCCATTTGCTACGGCCTATCTATGGAAAAACATTCGAATACAAATCACACAGAAGCAGATTTAGGCAAATCAAGTCAATTTGAAGAGAAACTTTTGACGCAGTACCTAATTTGACAACAGTCAACCTGTGATAATAGTTACCTTAATTATTACTCCTATTATGTATATCATCTACGCCGCCCGCATAAGAACTAAAGTTCTCAGTCCCGGTGGGATTCTGACAGGAAAAGTTTGAAATTAATTTTATTGATTGGCTTACTCTGCTACGATCAAAATCCGACAACTCCGAACAAGGGGAGTCAGTTCGAGTTCCAGAACAAATGCTTAGGCAATGTAGTCGAGACTTGAACTCTCGTTGAAATTTATCCTGTTAATAAAAAAACGATTATTTCATACAGATCCAATGATATTTTAAAATTAACATTCTGTCCTCCTTTATTGCGTTTTCTGTCCAATGGAAGCCTCAGAACATTTATGAGAAATCGCATTGAGGTTTCCTGATTTAAAGTTAAATAGTGAAAGCAGAGGGATTTTATAGCATAATGCCATTTACATACTTTAAAATCATATAAGACCACAAGTGATAAGTTAGAAGCGGTTTCAATATATGAGGTGAAACATAACAAATTGGTCCTTGGAGCTATCAACCAATGTCAGTGGCATTTAGCTAGGAAATTTTCCAAACAGTTCAAACAGGGTTACCTAGTTTACTGATTAAATCTCCATTAATATTCTTTTGCTGTATAGACTGTAGTTACATTTGATCTTTGCTATACATACATGAACTCCTAATACTTGATAAAGAATCGGTACCCACGTACCACAAATGCTAACTAATAAATCTACAAGCGTTTCCCTTTAGCTGCTGCCTAGTAATACAAATATAATCAATTGAATCCTGCTTGTAACCTTCCAAAGACCATAATAATTCCTGGAAAAGTCAATAACAACCATAATACTGTGTTCCAATTGGACAGAAAGGTTGTAAATACTTGTAAAAATCAAGTTAAGGTATCCCGAAACATGAGACGAAACCCAGTATTAAATGAACACAAACAAGCCAAAATGTAAGAAACGACTTGGGGATCTTCAGAGTTTCGTGACTCCAGCGCAAAATGTTGGACCGGAACGAAAAAAAACTCACATTGCGAAGTTTCTAAGGCTCATGGTCACAAGCTTCCGAAATGAACGGATCACAGACGGAGCTCAGTTTTAAATAGCATAATTACCATGCTATTGGTGCTATGCACAGATAGGCACACAAGAAATATTATCCTTTCATTTGAGACTCATGAAATGCCCTCAAAACCGTTGGAAATCTAGTCATATTTCCCTCTAGTTAATAAAACCTCATGATCATCTACATCACGCACTGCATAGACACATAGCAGAACTTGACAGATTTTACATTGAGGCTACCGGATTACATTATCGAGGCATAAATGATAAATACGAATTGTTTTGAACTTAGATTTTGAGTTCTACCACATCGTAGACATTAATTGAAAATACACTTTTCTTGAATTAGCTTTCAGAATTATGCTTGACGATTTAACTTTGAAATCCATTTCTGAAATTCTAAGCAGAGCAGAGGAAGGTATGTGTAAATACAATGTTTCACCTAGCATAAGGGAGATTAACTTTTAAGAGCATTAAATTAACTCCTTGCAATAAATCCATGGTAAGTAAAACTTTATGAATTAATTAAAAAATTAACATTAGAAGTGATTTAAATTTCGGATCTACTGAGCGAGATTTTTATAACGCAACAAGTTCTAATCCAAATGTTTCCGTCAATCCTTAAAGGGATTCAAAAGTTTTTTTGGCTTTGTGTTTTAAAATCATTAAGTCATGCAAAGCTTTTGGCTTTTCAATATGCTTTGAAGCTTTGAAATAGAATATAAAAACTGCCAAATTGAATGCGATAAAGCAGGAATTGAAGCAAAATTTGCTCTGAACTGCTGTCTGCTTCAATCTGTAGATGATAAAATACATTAGGCATCAAGCAGAATAAAATTTTATTGCAGTAAATTTGTTACCCTACATTATATTTTGGAATTGAAGCTTAAAATTGAACCATGCAGCTTCCAATTCTTACAATGTGGTACAAAGGGATGCATACAGTTCGGAAGATTACTAGCCAATAACACACGCTATAATTTCAAATCCTCTGTAAATCTTAAATTGACGTCTAAAATGTATTGGATGACAGGACTAGGAGCAAAAAGATTTGAGCTAACACAGCAGTTCTAATTCTATTGGTAGAATATAATAAGCCTGTCTATCATTCAAGCCGATCACGCCGTGAGATAGGTTCCATTCCCGATGTCGAGTCTAGTCTGTAGAGAGAGGAGAAAGAGGGGAAAGTTGCGATAGTTGATGGTTAGGAGTTAGGACAGATTTCATGTTTTCTGTTCAACATATGTACATGGTTGTTACTGTGGACTAGTATTGAAGAACTGAAGAGTTTTTAAGCTCAGAACAGATCTCTGATCTTTCTTAAAGGAACACAGTATACAGGAAGTTGCTTGAACATTTCGAAATTTTATTGGCGCAGCAGGTATTATATAAATTTGCATGAAAATAGATTCATATTTTTCAGTCTGTCTAAAATAAAAATGATGGGTTCCCTTTGAATGTTTACATGGAAGCTTGGCTTTCGCACCCTAAATCAACTAGTGACTAGTGTACTAACTGACTCTAAGGATGTGTTTTATTACGTGCATTCCTTCTGTAATTATTTTCTATTTATTTGTACAACGGGGGATTGGGTCTAAACAAAATACAGCACATATGTGGCAAGGCTATGTGTACACAAGTAGAAGTAGTTGATTTGAGCCTGTATGACCCAATTTTGAAATGAAAGACCTGAATCTGAAATCTGAATCCATCCCACGCATTTCCTTGTAAATGTGGTTGGAATTGTACATGGAATTGATGTGGGGAACTCACTTGTTAAGTGCTTGAATGACAATTTCTAAGCCTCTGAAAATCAAAAGTAAAACCAACGATTACTTCCGCTTGAATTCTAAAAAAATGTCAGCTCAATTTTACTCTACACTTTGAGTTTATTAGATATTTTTACATTTTCAGCCCACACAATTTTCATTCAAAAAGAGAAAGCTAAAAGATCGATTTATGCCATTTCGGTTGAATCGCCAAGAGTGTGCTTTGCATAATTCTCATATTTAGAACTGCACCGATTGTATGGATTTCTCAATATGTAGGGAATCTATTCAGAAAAAAAAGCGTGAATAACCCACACAGATTGAAGCTACATTATGTACTCGGGTCTCGGCCCTGTATTTTTGTAAATTATTATCTGTCCTATGAAAACTATTTTTCATTTCTGGAACGTAAAGTAAATTCCAAAGACTGCTGCCTTATAATAATACAGCGACACAGTTGGTCACTATTTTTTGGTATTCCCATTCCAAAACATTGAAGTTGAACTGTACAGGCATCCAAGTGGAAGGATAAGATCGGTGCTCTATTATTCTAAAAGATTAGAAATCAGAAAGGACAGCACTTTGTATTCCCTTTCAAGAGTCTGGGTGCTTTCCTCAACTACACATAAAAGGAGTGTGCATAGTTGCAACCAAACTACAATGACATCTTGAAATAAAGTAATACAGAACTCATTTCGAATTATAAATTTATTATGGCACAAATTTAAATCAAGCTTAAACTGAGATTATTTGTGAAAAGAACGGGAATGTATTTTATTATAGTTTACCCACAGAGATTGTTATTTTTTATAAAGAATTCATCAATATAATACTAATCTCATGTATAATATGCTACTGTCAATTGAATGAGCAAATCCGCAATAAAGTACATTTATGAATGTTATGATGCACTAGATTTCGGTTTTTTAAATGAAATCTATCTGCAACTACTAGACCAATTTTATTGCGGTTTTGACATTCTTTCCCAACTGAATCAAATGCTTTGGTCACGGAAAAAACGTATTAACATATTTTGTAGAGGGTATTAAAGTATTAAAGTTAATGATCTATGAAAAGAAAAATTGACCAGTCCTTCAGGCACTGAATCGACGAATGAATGATATAATAGTAAATCAATGAAAATAAGTTAGAAATATACTTGACATTGTAACATTGTGAATCATGCAAACAAACACTGGCTTTTCAGCTTTAATATGGAGAAGGAGAAAGTTTTGATTTGTTGGCTTGAAAATGTGTGTTGTCATCATATAAATACTCCTAAATTGATATAGCTTACTTAAGAATCTCTTCATCCCACTGCCTTTATATTTCCCATGAATATGTTTATGGATATTTTATGAATATCTGGGGGGAATCAGAAAATCCAATCATCCTAGTTTTATACCAGAATTCTCGACTATCTTAATCCTATCACGAAATGGTTATAAAATTTTGTGGACCCTTTCCGGCGACTTTTCTCAGCATTACCATTTGATAAACTTTATGATTCGGATTGAGACATGAAAGGGTTTCTCACTAGCCTCGTTTCCATATACCCACTAGCATACACTTTTTTTTTACAGTGAATACTTGTTTGATGTGTTTAAGTCGAATCTAAGGTTCAGCCCTACCTTGGAGTCACATACCTACCATTTAGAGACTCATCTCTACTGCCCTGCAGTCACGATGACAAATTGTATTTTTTGAAGGTTTTTCTATTGGCCTACGACACATTAAATGTGAAGGGAGGGGATAATCTTATACTTTTGGTTAAGTCGCACCTTCCACCATCCATCGTACAGTGGCTGTGCATATATATTTAGTATATACAACCTACGTTCTCGGGTGAAGTGGTTCTTGAGATGATCTGTAGGGTCGACAACGGCGAAATAAATCTTTCTGCCCCAGACTCACAAGACCAAAGTAAGTAATTTAGTGCTGAAGTTTGCACTTAGCACAAAAGGTTGGTTGTCTTGACAGTAAGAAGTATGGATCAAGGATTGGATGTTGCATGTATAAGATAAAGGGCAGTGTGCAAATATCGATCATGGTTATTACATAGTCTATTCAGGCAAAGCTCATATTGTAGTGTTGAAATATCTGCAAGTGTCAAAGCTTATTATTTATTTAGCTCTTATTTCATACAAGCTGGATCGCAATCGTGAGAAAAAATTCTTGAGTGCAACCAAAATTTAGCCAAATCGATATATCGTGTACAGGAATTGAATGCAATTTGTTGTTGCACTTTTCATACGTAAGTTTTATCAATTTTCTTGAAGGAAAGGATTTCTTGCATTAATTAACGGCTTGTGTAGGTTCATTAATTAAAGTTGACAGGGCAGATAAGTGCACGATAGCCTATTTTCCGAAAACACATGTAAAGGCTCGATAGTTTACAGAGGCGCTGAGCCGACATAATCTGGTTTAATAGATGACATCAAAAAGGGGAAGGAAACTGGCTGGAGTATTATTTTTTAAGCATAAATAAAGATTACTTTATTAAATTATGAACTGAGTATTTAAATTGGATTAATAAAATAACCGAATAATAATACTAGAGTAGTACTCAAAAAATAGCGGTGGGCTTCTCCTAAGCTAACTTCCATTTGAAGTGAAAGGTCTTGTTAATATTTCATCTGGGTGGTAGGAGAAATGTGCACATGAATTGCAATTCGAAATAATTAGGAATACTGTGTAAAATTACTTACGTTATATATGGCGTAAATGAAAGGGTTGCAGCATGAGTTCGACATAGCCAGCCAGTGAAAGCAGAACCAAATTATGTTGATATACTGGTACCTGAAAATACAAAACAAATAGAGATGATTTTAAATTGATCTAGACAACAACTTAATTACTCTCCGATGCATAAAACGAATCATCATTGTGAACAACGACGTCATTCTAAATTTGACAGGAACTCAGACCAGGGATGGCAATTAGTCAAGATTAATAGTTGCACAGTTTACAAGTTCTAACGATGTGGTGAGTTGTTGAATAGAAATAGATTAAAAGTTATATTGTTAGACGTCTGAAATAAAATTTAATGGGGCAAAAATAGATTTGAGCATTCTCTGAACTTTTTAGATTAATAATTTTTCAAGTTTTACATGGTTACAATCAGTAAAAACATGCCTGTAGCCTGTACTACATCATGATCTTTGCCAAAGATGGATTTTTATAAACACTCCAACGACATAAAAATATCAATGATAAAAAAATCTGACGAGTCAGCTCTGTAGTAAACAGAAAGAAAAGCCCTCGATCAACGTATATCCTATGATTTAAGTATTTTTTGGGGATTGTGCGACATATATGCCTGCGACATATATGCCTGGAGACAAATATGCCTAAGACATTTATGCCCGAGACATTTATGCCTCGAGACAAATATGCCTGAGACATTTATGCCTAGAGACATTTATGCCTGAGACATTTATGCCT